>JBAJNP010008756.1:0-19557 GCA_036877545.1 Yasuhikotakia modesta
GTTGGACAGTGGAGTTGGAGTACTAAGGTTTCCATTGTCTTTAGGTGGGAAAAAAATGATTAGTAACAGCAAACATACATAAACTTAAAATAATTGATGATACTGTAACTGAATAACTAAAACAATCTGAATAACAAAGGAAAAAAGATTGTTAAAAGTACCAGGAAGCACTTGAAGATAAAACTGCTGATTGTGAATTGTTCCATTGTGGAAAATGATAGAGCAGGAATAGTTCCCAGAGTCCCCCTCTCTCACGTCTTCCATGTGAAGTGTGTCGTTCTCCATTTTAGCTCTGTAACTGTACAGTCTTAAGGAATAATTGTGGCTTTCATTCAGAAAGATTCTGGCCAACAGTTTGGAGTTGCTGCCTGTATGAGTTTTCCATTCAATCTCTTTAATAGATGTCTTCACTAGAAGTGTTGCATTTAGAGGACATGTAATAGCCTGTCCCCTCATTATGGATATGTGTAAACCTTTAGAAGAGAGAATCAGTTTTAGCACAGCAGCAGCACATGATATAACATTAAGCTCCTAATATTAGCTTACGGACTTGATTCTCATGTTTATTGTTTAACCAGTTCTAATTCTTTCCTAAATACTATCAATGCATTGATTTACCTGAATAAAAGCATCTGATCTGTTGATAACATCGTTACACGGTGTATCGATCACTAAATAAGCTCAAAATATTAGTAGTTTTCTTTCACAAACGTATCAGTTTGCTTCAGAAGACATTTTTTAACTGCCTGGAGTCACATACTTTTATAATGGATGAACGCATTTCAATTGAATAACTTACATTAATATAAATAGATTTTATTTAGCTAAAAACAAAAGTCATACACACCTAGGATGATGAGGTTGAATAAATTATGAGAGAATTTTCATTTTGGGTGGTAGAGGCAAAAGACAGCCACATATGAAGCGTCTCAATTTTATTAGATTTTTTGACATATAAATGCATGTTACTTTATAAAATAATAATAATATAGAAATAAAGCTGCATTTAATAAAATTAATCTACAGAAATGACTTGTTTTCTATTTACTCCATGTTTATTAAAATCGCTTCAAATAATAGCGAATTTCGTGCACATTAGAGTGACAATAAAGTTTAAAAGCACGAAATGCCGCTTGGAACTACCATCCTGGGCCTCATCTCAGACAAGGTCAGTGTCCTTTCATCATGCGTTGACATTATTTTATATTGATATTTATATTGATTATTTTATATTATATTCATTTATCTGTATGTGTCTGTAAGTTTCCATCAAATTCCAATACAATCATTCTTTCATTAACTTCTTTAATTATTAAGAAGAAATTAAAAATGAAAGGTTTGGAAAAAAGTTTTATATTAGGTTGAATTCAGTTTATAAAGGAGTGGATAAAAAAGAAATGGTTTGACCTAGAATGTTACTGAAACTTCTAAACCACATCACTTTGATGCGTGAACAGGGCATCTGTTTAGAAAATACATTCTGAATAAATTGAAAAAGTAGCCAATAGCTACTCAATGGTATTCGAATAAGCCAATATTTTAATACGTTATTTTGTATAGTTTTAAATATAAATCATGTATTAGTTCATGTACAAATTAACATTAATAATAACATTCATTTAACAAATGCTATAGACATACTTTTCCTTATATTCATTTATGTTCATTTATGTATTTCATGTACTAATGTTCATAATTTGATACATATTGTAAAAGTGTTATAACAGCATATTATCATACATAAAAATACTTGATGGTCCACTTACAAGCTACAGTTATTAAGCTTCATTAATAATTCACACAGTTTCATTTAACTATTTGCCAGACTGTTATAAAACAATATTTCATATTTAAAGCAACCAGACTGAGAGATGATGTAGTTAAGTTTATAAATCTCACCCCATGTCAACTGTACAACAGTTAAAAAGATGAAGCTCTGATAGCTGTTCATTCCTGCTGGAGTTCAACTTGAAAACCTGTATGCATTAAGTCAGAGATTTCCGCTTCTTGGTACTTTGTAAAGTTTTTTAAAACAAAACTTTGCTTTACTTTAAATAGCATAATTTGCTGGTACAAAACAAAGAGGTGTTACTCGGTCAAACATTTCTGAACGTAGACAAAGGTCCCATGCCCCGCTTTTGTTTTAACAGTAGCTCATTTTGCGCTGTCATACTGCCCCCTACAGGTCTAGTGATGGTAGTGCAGAAACATCGTTATCACATCGTTAAGTTTCATCGACCAGAGCGCCTTAGCAAAGAGGAAACAGCTTAACAGCTCAGTCAGTGACTAGCAATAACTTTGTGATTGCAACATGCTTAAATAAATAAATAATATTATATTAGCCTACACACAAATATTAGTCTGAATAAACGTGTATGATGGCAGGGTATTCTTCGTACCTTGTGGTTTTAAAGGAAACGCTTAACTTCCTGTGCTTACAGCAACTGCCAGAAACACAACACCAGTATATCAAAACCATATAGCTTTGCAGACCTGCAAGCACTAACTCTTCCTTTTCATAATCTACTTTGGAACTGAAACAACTATTGATAGTTGCAATGTAAATGGATTTATTTCAAAGGAATAAACACAAAACGATTTGTAGGAATTTGATAATTGCATCTATTCCACAGTGCTTTCTGATGGTTTGCATTAAAACTATGTATGCCATTAATTATTGTCGTACATTGCATACATATTGTCATACATATTGTCATACATCATACAACAACAACATTGTTCTGATGACATTTCACATCGATGTTCAGAAATAAGAAATATGAGCTGAAAAGCTGATATGCCCTAACACACACATTATAATTAGCATGTATCTTTGCGACAAGTGAGTCTTTTGAGTCAAACGAAAACCACAAAATACAGGAAATACAAATGAAATACAAGCACTCTGTTGTGTGACTGCGTCAAACGTATCATCTTCTCTTAGTCTCTTATGCTGTCTGTCCACACTGTTTAAATATTCAGTTTTAGTAACCTGTTGTTACAGCTTCAAAATATATACAGCAGTACAGAAACAATTTCAAGCGTGTTGGAACTATGGGAAGTTGTTTAAGCTGCAAGCAAAGGTAGGACATGTACTATTGACATGCCAACCTTATACTTATTTCACGGTTTCCTGGGACTTAATACAGCTGAATACTGTATTTTTAATGGATTTTACTGTAAGATTTATTGTTTAACCTAGATTGTATATAAAGTATGTTCATAATGTAATGTTACATTTTTTAGTGTTTTAGTATTATGTCATGCTAATTCTATGATTTAGCCAATTTAGACAAGTATTTTTTTATCCTTAGAAAAAAGGAAGACCAGGATGTTGGTAAGAGTATTAATTTTGTTTGAGAAAACTATACAATATCACACGATTTAAAAAATAATCCATTAGACAGTGTGCATAAAGTTTTTGTATGTTTTGACCATGTCAAAGTCTCTCACAGTCGTCTTGTTTAAAGACGGACTTAATTAGCTGATTATATTTCATAACATTAAAGGTCAGCTATGATTAACATTGTGGAATATGAGTGAATCCGTACATCACTGATATTAATCAGTATAATGTTCTTCTATTTCATACACTTTATCTAGCTGATAATGATAATCAGACTGACCCAAACAAAAAGGTAAGAATGGGTTTTGAACAGTCATATTACTTAAGAGGAGTTAAATATTGACTTTGAGCATTATGTCCTTGTACTGTATGTTTTTATGTATATGTATACATTGTTTATGATGTATTGTGTGATGAAGTTGTAGACAATTTACCTTAACATAAAGCACTGGTACAGCATATGATGCCTAAATATATGTGATATATGTACATTCATAGCTCTGTGTCTTGTATTCATTAATACTGACAAGAAGTGATGATTTTCTTATTTGCTAACATAATACCATCATGGGTCTGAGGGCCTTGGTGTCAAATTGGCAATTCGTGGGCCTTCCGCCTGTATGAGTGACTCATATGGGGCATCAGATCTGCCCAGAATAAGACTGTTGACTTAAATATTCAAATGACAAGCTGCATTTAGTCACAGTGTTTTTCCTGTTCCTCTCTAAATGTCAAAATGATGCAATAAATGATACACCACTAGAACCCTGGTGAGAACTTTTGTTGTATGACACTTTTTTAGATGTCCTTTAATAACTCCTACATAATGCTTGTCAAGGGGACAGAGAATACATACAGCACACAGCTGCTGTTTGTAACTTTACCGGCATAAGATAATTGCATTTAGCACTTTTATGATATTATTTTAATACAAGACTTTAAGACTCCAGACTTGAATTGGGAGAGTGTCTGAACCCCCAAACAATTTTTTTTTCAATAAACAGAGTTTAGGAGCCATATGAGAAAGACAGAGATTGTGATTCTAGGTACCAACAAGAATTCAGAGTTAAAGAGACGCTGGCTTGCGTAACAGAGGCCGAGAACTGGTTTAAGGCCTTGTAAATAAGTAACAGTATGTTGTATGTAATACATATCTTAACAGGCAGCTGAAAGAAGGCTTTAAATTGCTGTATAATATAATGCGCAATGTAGTGACGGACAAACCCAATGAAGACTTTGACTGAGACTTTGGGTTATGGCTAATAATGCTACAAATAATGTTCAGTTTTTTGCACTGACCGATTGTTTCACTTCATAAGCCCTCAATATATCACCAGGACCCGCATGCTTGCATTTTTATGAATAACCACAGCTTCAGCTAAAAAACTTCTTTCTGACACACTGTCTCAAAATATTACACAACAAAAAAATTTTTTTTTGCTTTCTTTTACTCTTTTTACATTGTTTTTTTTCTTAGTTCTTTCAGGTAAGATATAATTATTTTACTTTATTTTTTACAATTTTACTATAATGCATTGTTTTAAAGTGTCAAATACACTGATCAAATGGCTTCATGTGCAGTTTCCAGAGAAATACAGTTATGAAAATGTTGTTGCCTGTCAAATCATAAAATGTATTCATGTACATAAACATATGATACTGTATAAGACAAATATATGCGTGTGAGGAGCTGCATACATATATCAATGATATTTACACACATTGGTTTCATTTCTGGCCCACAGAGACCAGCTAATGAAGATGTACTGTACGCCTCCATTAACCACAGCAATTTCAAACCAGAAATCCAAGTTAGAGACCCTGAGGACAATGATTGTGATTATTCTTTGATAGTAATGCCAAATGATACAACAAACAAAGCCAAGTATCAAATCACAGAGGACTGTTCAGATGATTATGTACTTATGGGCTGAAGTCAGTAAATTCTACTGAATGGACAATTTGAGATACCTAAACCTTGTTGACTTGGTTTCAATGACATGCCATTGTTTTGTATTTATATGTAGGCTTTTAATTTCTTTCAGAGGTCATTTTGTTATTGCAAGATGTTATTTTGTTTAGCATGAAGCTATATTAAAACATGTTTTATTGTTTTGAATGTGTATTTTGATGCACTGAGGCATTTTACATTTAAATAAATAGTTAAATGAATTTGTGCCTTTATCAATATTGTGAAACCTTTGTTGTTACGAGACTTGAATCCGAAGTTAAAAACTTAAACACTATAAAACAAATAGGATGTGTTAACTTAATACATTAAAAAATACAGAAAGATTGTATTTGGGTTTTAAGCATTAATTGTTTTACCCAAACAAAGTTGAGTAAAAGAAAAAAAGGTTTTTGCTGTACTGTAATTGTAGTATTTAAAAATAATATGCACTTATTTCTTTGATTGCATTTATTTCTTTGAGATTTGTAAATAAAAAAGTAATTTGAACACACCAGTATGTTAAAACGAAGATCTGTATCTATATTCTGTATAAAGAATATTTTTTGTTGATTATTTTAGAAAAGCATTTGTTATTTAAATATGAAGGCTTGTAAAATGTCAATTTGGTCAATCCTGTCATGAATTTGTTTCACCAAATCTATTACTCAAAATTATCTTAATTCCTGGAATCATGCTAAGGGAATTGTGTAGCATTATTGTGTAACATGTAACATTATTTTGGCAACTGTTTAAAATCTTTTAAAGTTTTAATTGTTTTACCATTTTAATCAAAGTTAAACCAATAATTTTAATAAACATTATCATTTAAGTAACCATTTAATCTTAATTATTAAACTAACACGTTAACAATTAAAATAAACAACTGATATGTCAAACAACATGTGTCGCCATTTCTCTCATTATGACATTATTTAGCAGTGTAGAATATGACGTTTGACATTCATGTGTAGACTATAGCCTCTGTGAAGAGATCTCATAGACAGCTTAAGGTCAATGTAGAACAGTGTGTTCGAAAATCGTAGGTTCAAGGCTAGAACTATTGTTGTTCTACAGATATTTCACTTACTACTAATATTTTCATTGCAAATGTGACAGTCTTGCCTGGACGGCCATGCAGAACTGCGCAATGCTGAGACAGCGTGTGTATATGAAGCTGCACTGTATTGCGAGAATAACTCCAGAGCAACGCTTCATTTACTTGCTCTGTTTGTTTTCAAACAGTTCTCTTTTTTAATGCTCACTTAAATTATTAAATTAAATTATTAAATTATAAGTTTCAGTTGCAAATCTAAACTATTTAAATATATAAATGAGACTTTCAGTTTATTATAAATCACATATCCTACAAAATCCCACATTCATTAAAAGATCCGATCAAATAAAAGCAAATAAAAGCAAATGTGTGCTTTGCACTTGTAAATGGTTATTCTCAGATCACGAAAAACACGTGCAGTTTACCCACAGCAATGCTTCATTGACTTTGCTGTGAGTGTGAGGGTCTCATCGCATCACGCACCCATAGATGGCGCTGTCCCCATATGCAATAATGTAACAAGTCTTTTCACTCTGTTACACACGGTACAAAGAAGTATTTCAAAGGTACAAAGAGTGGAATAAACTTTAAAACTTTATGTTGTATTATTTGTTGGAAAAACGGCTTTGGTTGCATTATTTTCAGTCGTTCAACAGGTGGCGATGTTGTTTGGTACTAGAGCGGCAGCCTCCGTTACTCCAGCCTCTCAGTTCGATAGGTGGCGCCGTCACTAAAAAACTGGAGTCAAGAACCGCAGGAACATTATTGGAGGACATCTAGCAAAAATAAAGTTGACTTTGACTTTAACGTTGACTCATGCTTCTTGCCATTATGTTTTAATAATGAAATTATAATGATTAAACAATTGAATTGAACAAAGTACAACCTCTGTTTCATATCTGTCTGGGTATCTCAGTAATTCTCAGTAACTAAACTCAGTAGCTAAAGTCATGAAGTTTGGAGTCGTCGTAACCCTTCCATATACGCACAGGTACAACATAATGGGTGGGTTATAAAAGATCAGTGAGTCAAGTGTATCCATCTTTAGTAATGGTTAAGTCTATACTTGAAATTTTGCACTATTTTGTACCCTGTCTTAACAAACACGCAGCTGTGGTTAATGACGTTACAATGTATGACTTTTCTATTAAAATACTTATGCATTACTTATGTATTTTTTGAAAATACTTATTAAAAATACTTTAAAAATACTTATTGAATTGTAATGACGTATTTTATACCCCTGGCAGTATTGGGTGATAGTTGGCGTGCAGTAGTTACCAAGGTTGAGGTTACGCTACTATAAACGACCACTAGAGGGCGCAGTACGCGACCCTACTTGATAAAGCAGGTTAGATAAAGCAGGTTAGATATGAAACGAAAGTCAAAACTCTGAGATCTAAATTTAGGTTGAACCTAAGACTCGCTCAAAGGACTGGGGAATCCCACGAGATGTTTTATCAAAAGAAGAGACCATCCCACCGGTTTCAGTTTCTGCAGGAGTATCTGTGTGATATATGAGGGCGTACCTGATTTTTTCTTTCCAATGACAAAACTCAGAAAGGCATACAGTTACCCCCGAGTTTCCACTTTGTTCCCCTCCGTATTGAATCATCGGAATGAATGTGACTGTGTGATGACTGAGATTCAAAGGGTCTGACTTTATGCTGAAACACAAATCTCGCAATGTTCCGTTTTTACGCACACAAACACAACCACCTTATAAAAGTGGGTCTATTAAACATAAGTTATAGACACATTATGTAACAAAACACCATATTATCTGTTAAAAAACTGATATACTGATGTATTATAAAAACTGATAAAAACTGATAAATGTAGCGGTAACCAGTTTTTTATAAACCAAAGTGAACGCAGAATGTTCCTCTAACGTTAACATAAGGTTCCCATTTGGTTATTAATACAAAAACTCTATAAATGTAATTGTAATTGTAGACAAATTTGTATGTTTGTAATTATTTTGTAATAAAATCTAAAAATCACATTGTTAGCTTGACACTAAGAGAGATGAAAGTAGGTCATTTAAAAAAGTTTGACACTGTTTTAAACTTAAATTTGTATTAAACTGTTTTAAACTTCAACTATACAGATCCTAAATTAAGGCAACAAATAAGATAAGAAACATAAATGTAAAGTTATAATAAAGTTTATTTACAGAGAAATGTTTTTTTAATTCTGTGCAATATGCAAAATGTTTTCCTTGTGCAAGGTCCACATTAGTATTTCTTTTGTAAAAGTTACACGCTGGATTTTTTGTCCTTTATATTGTGAAAGAAAAAACTTCTGTACAGTTCTGTACAAAACCAGTAAGACATTTGCTCAAATCAATAATAATCTGTAAAAAAACAGTTCCTAATCTACATATTAGTGATATCTGACACTGACATCGTCCATTTTTTCCTCCTCACTATGATAAATGTTTCTGTCATCACAAGTCATCATTTGACTCGGTGTGTCTTTTATTCCTCAGTCAGAGCCTGTTTGTTTCGGGGATGCACTCTTGAAATGACTGTTTTTCCGCTATTGTTATTATATGTGGTATTTTGACCACAATTCTTTCTGTTCTAATTCGCGTTCGGCACGCATCACTCCGCCATCTTTACTCATTAAATAAGCATGTGTGTGTTCTGCCTCTTAGGCATTAAATAGTTCAGCGGATGAGTTGTAGATGGAGTTGACTCTCTGTATATAACTTGCATAGGGTTCCACCTCTTCCACATCAGGAGCCTTAATATGGAAAAACGGGAGCAATATATTACAAATCCAATGTCATGAATAGATACATGCACAGTTTGTTTGTAAATGAATACCCAATACGTATTAAATGCAGCATATATCATGCATTTAAGAGTGGTGCGTAACAACAAAGACACTGTTTTTAAGAGATGAGGTGAGATGCTTCACCTGAGGCGGTTTGTCTTCGGCCGGTGCTGGGATTTTAGATTTGCAGCACAGCATCTTAAATACACTGTAAGGACATCACAGAGATATTAATAAGACAGACATGACTGTAATAATGAAGCGTCCCTTCATCCTCTTGATCTGAGTGAAGGGTTAGGCTAGATTATTGAAATATGCTAGGGCAACAAAATGTCCCACCTTAAGTTGTTCAGCTTCCTGCGCAAGACATAAACCACAGCCAGAGATACCAGAAAAAAAGACATTGAGCCAGCCGCTATGGCAATAATTTCTGAAAGAGCAGAAAATTAAGATTTTGTGATTATATGAAGATTAAATGAAGATTAATTCCATTTATGTAGCAATTGTTTAATGGTGAAAAATGACTCTTTACACATTCACATGTGGAATAAGATATTGGCCAATGGAAAGCTGTCAGTTAAGTTTGCTCAAAATGTGTGAATTTAACTGCATATTAAGGAAACCTAAAACCAGAATCTTAGCACAGCACAAGCTTCTTCAGTTAATCCCGTTTCCTTAATACACGGTTAAAGTCATTCATTTTGATTGTAAATGACACCCAATGTTAAATCAATAAATGTTCTGTTTAAGGGTGAAATTTACTCGCGCTTCTCTAACATATTTTTATTGTATCTCAGTTACTTATATGGTAACAAAATGAGTAAAACGTTTGTTAAACCTCATTTTTGTTAAGTGGATAAAATAGTATGAAAATTAGTATGAGACATAAAAATTAGTATGAGACATAAAAATTAGTATGAGACATAAAAATTAGTATGAGACATAGATGTTTTCTGTGGGGACAGGAATAATTTGTGTAAATGTGTGAACAGGGCTAAAGGCCGCTCGAAAGGCACATTTTTAAAACACAAAATAAAACTTTCCATTTGATCAGGAAATGTATCTTTTGTGTAATCATTGAAATAATCGTATAGATTTTTGGACTACAATCGAATGATTCAATCAAACGTGTATTTGAGTTAAAAAAGTTTCGTTGTTGTCAAAGCCGAAAGCCCCCAATAAAAAAACATGCTATAGGTCAAAGCCCACCTTAAACACTGTTGATTAGGACAAAAATACATAATGTCTGTTCTAATTGTTTGCAAAATGAACTTGAGTGAAAACTCTGATCACATTAGATAATAAGAATCCCATAATATATATATAACATACACAATATTTTATGTAAAAACAAAGAAATTGATGTGGGGTTAATACTTGTGTGGCATTAAAGAGCCTTCCTCTTAAATAATCCTTCACCAAACAAATAATAAAAAATATGTTTGGTGCCTATATTTATACATTTATACATCAGCTTCATATTCAATATTTTAAAAAGTTTTTTAATAATGGATTTCCATATTTAAAATAGATACAAATATTTTTAATATAGGTTATTTCACAGTCAAAAAGTCTGAGGCAAAACGAATGAAAATAAAATGTATATATCAATGTATAAAAAGCTATTGAAAAGTAAATGCCTTGTGACACATATCTGGTACACTCATATTAATGTCACCTTTATGTAACAAAATTAAAGTCTGGGATAATACACCACATAATAGATAATAGATTTTTATCGAATTTTGAGCTAAATACTTTGTTCTTACCAGGCTTGGTTAGATCATGCCTTGTGTTCTGTTGCTCTGGGCTGGGAGGGTATGTAGCCACACATTTGAGGTTACTGATGGAAACATTATCAGGCAAGTATAGTCGATTCTCCACAATAAAAGACATATCACTGTTCCTGGCATAACTGATATTGGATGAAACGTTTAAGGCAGGTTCCCATTGAAGAGTGGGTACAGATGTTTCATATCTGGCTTGGCAGATGGCAACTGTCTGGTCATTGTGAACCTCCAGTCTGCTGGTAAAGTGATGAACTAAACACAACAGAATTTAATTATCAGTACAATATTAGTGTAATTACGAATAGCAAAACTTTTGGTTTCTCAGTTTGTACAACTTTAGTTTTAATACGTAGTTTTGTGTATAATGAAATTGAGAAGAAATATGAAACTATAGTGTCGCATTAAATGAAACTAGACAAAAACACATTTCGTTTTTCATACAGAGCTTTCGGGTCAATACAAGATCTGCTACAAATGTTTGAATACTAATTCACAAGGCACCGGTTAATTCATAAGTAGTGACCAATTAGGAAATAGTTTGAAAACTAATCAATAAGTTGATGATACTAAAAAAAGCTGATTTGTTTCATCCCCAATTGCGTTGAATATGAAGAAACCCAATGGTTGTGTTAAATTAACCTTTGGAAAATGAGTGAATTTAACCAAATATTTGAGTTTGTTTATATTTGATCCATGGATTAAAACAACTCAGTAATTTTTGTGTGTAACTGCACCACATTTTTAGAGTAATTTCTGCCGTACTTACCACTGACATTTATAATTTTATCATAGCTGCCTCCTTTATATGACAAATCACATGAATAAGATCCTTCATCTTTCTTTGAAATCCTCGGAATAAATAAAGAAACTCCGTCTGTGGAGTTCCGGAGCATTTTTCCATCCTTACATGTGGACTCAGGAGTATCTGATGACAGACCAAGCCAACATTTTCTGCTTTGCAAGCTAATGTTCCAGACAATGTAAATAAGTTCGTTCCATTTGACTTTGTTACTGTCACACTTTAAAGTGACATTGCTGCCCTCCAAAAACGTCTGAGCTTCAAAAACTGTAAATAAATGTAGAAACACAGATAATAAACGTTACAGAGTGTAATAGATAACAGTTTAGTTCAATTGAAATTCAATTCTAATTATTTTATAATTAAAAATGTATAATTTCTGTTTATATAATTTGACAGTTTATCTCTCCCTGCCATATGTTTTTTCTTTACTTCCTTCCTTTACCTTAAAATAGTCTACAATATTTAGCAGCTATACTCTGACATAGTTGTGATAAGTTAGCACTTTTCATAAATACACTTTAATATTCCAGTAATCTTATTACATTTCTTACACAACAATGGTGTTGACTGCCCTGGTAAACTATTTAAATAACTTAAAGTTTAGCAACATCTACAAATGAACTAGCTGAGGTAAACAGTTTCGTACTGCTACAACAAAATCAGAAATAATATGAATGTAAAACAATTTAGACAACCTATTTTTAATAAATACGTTCAAATCACAAACCTTACACTCTAAAAATGTTGGGTTGTTATGGTTGGGTAAAACATAGACAAAACCAATTACTGGGTTAAATTAACCTAGAATTTTTACAGGTTAATTTAACCCAGTAAATGGCTTTGTCCATATTTGACCCAATTTGAGTTGAAGCAACCTAACATTTTACATGACATTTATTCAAGTTAAGTACACCTCATACACTGTCTGTCACTTGATTAAAAAACTGCTTATTTTTTCTGACCTGTTAATTTACTTTCCAGTTCAGAAGCTTGTCTCTGTTGTATTAGGTTAGGTCCCATGGTTTGATCTTCTCCTTAAAGGGTTAGTGACAGCATGTTAGTAACAGGTTAATATGATGGTTTAGCACATGGAAGATAAATCATACAGGTGAGTTTTTTTCAATTACATGTTTTTTACACAAATGTAAATGTCAAATATTAGAGGTGTAATAGAAGCTTCTATCACCACATATAGTCATATAATGTTAGGAATACAAATACAGGTTAATATTTCTATAACAAACAAAGAGTAAATTAGTACATTATTTTACATTTTTTAGTAAAGTCATTTGTTGGGAACAAACTCTATTCTGATGAACACCTGACATTCAACAACCACATGCAGCATTTAAAATGTCATTGTTAACAGTTACAGCAGAAATGTCATTGGGTTCCATGTAAACTTCTCTTAAGATAATGTCCTAGATTCATAGTTTTTTCTTCAGGTGTGTCTTTCAGCCTCAAAAACCTCAACCAGTCAGTCCCCCTCAAGAATCCCCCCAGAAAGGAAGAGAGCTTTGTCATGGCATGTAGTCTTAGAATAGCAACAAACACATATAGAAACAACACAAAACATCACATGCACATGACAGAACAGATTCCTCATTCTGCTGTACGTCCATCACCATCATAGCCTCATACAACCTCAGAAAGACTCCATGTTTAAATCTAATATACATAAAGACAGAGTTTCCCTCACTGACCAGCTGTTACTATTACTTTCACTTTGCCACAGCAATGAAGCATAATAATTCATTTCACACTTTCTGTTTCTATGCCATTAAACAAAGGTCAAGACTTTGATCTGAAGATAAAACACCATATTTTAAAATGTCATCGTTACCAAGCCAACACCGATCTGCTGTGCTACAGAGCCAAACAGTCTACATATAACGCATTGTCAAATTGAAATGTATTTACACAAACCTCTTGAACGTGTTCTTGCCACAAAGATGCTCAGGAGAACAATCACTGCCAATGTCCTGTTATTCATCATAGCACCAAAACTACAAACTCTTCACGTACGTGGCTGTTTCTCCCTGTAGTAGACGGTTTTCGTACTTGTAGTCAAAGAACATTTATATATCACAACCAGCTCATCCGTTTGCTTAAAAGCTTAAAAATATCACACATTCCTTATTAAGATATTATGTAAAGATTTCTTTACATTTTAGATTCCCTTAAAACCTGTGGCGCTACAACAATGTTTATCTCCCTCTCCAGCATCTCTTTTTCTCTCAACTTTTTCTCCTCCTCTTGTTTCCTTCAGCTGCGTGACGCTGTACTGAACACTCCTCCATTTCTTCTCTTTTATCTTTTTGTATTGTTCTCCCACATATAAAATGCTGACTTCCTGTCTTGTTGCACTCGTGTGAAAACATTTTCTCAGTGCAGTTTGTCAGTACATTCATTCATTTAGTTTTTATTCTCTGTTTATTATGTCTGTAATATATTTTACATGCAGTATTAAAAAATACGTTTCACCTATTTATTCTTTAATATTATGCTGAAAATATATGCTATACATCAACTTAAAAAAATTATGGCGAAACTTTTTGAAAGTTTAAAGTCCATAATTTAAAATGATTTGTGAGTTCCACTTGGTTAAGCAACCTTGAGAATGTTTATTCCAACACACTATCGTTTAAAATTAAATTTAATAAAGTGGGTTTACTGTTTGTTATTTTTAAATTATATTTACTTTACATCTTAGTAGACTGAACTGGCCAATGACTCGTCCACTAAGTTGTATGTAGGAGTTTGTGTGTTTATGAAATGCACATGACTATTTTGGCTGTTATCTTGAAGTTTAGAGCACATTATAGGGATAGAATTTCAGTTACAGGATCTTAATCACTTACGTTAAGTGAGGTTTTGAAAAATAGCCATGTCAGATGATTTTAGTGCAGATGTTGTGCAGAGTTGAGGCAGATGCAGTCAGGATGTGGTTAGCGGTGCCCCCTTCCAATCACATGATATTAGTGCTGTCAGTATAAGTATGTCTATAAGTGTGTCTGTGTGGTGACATTTCTGATTAAGTGCAATTAATCGGGAGACGGCAGCGCTTTCTCAAATGTGCAACGCACGTTTGCTGACGAATAGCAAAACCGTTATTATCTCATAACGCCCTCAGACAAACACACGACCCACTTACTGAAGATGAAGAAACAGATAATTCTTTGCTGCATTTGTTTTTTAATATGTATTTATCTGATTTTAGGATCATATGAAAGCGAGAACTTAAATTTGTTATTATTAGTTTGTCAACTGACAGCGACTGACTGAAAGTTTAACTGGGAATCATTTTGAAGAGAAATAAAATTTGAATTTAATCTAAATGATCATTGTGGTGATCTGGAATCCGCAAGAGTGGCCACACATGACAGGGCTATGATAGTGTGGTAATCTTAACCATGTAAACAGATCAAAAAGGTTCAAACAGGTTATAGAGTTGTATGCAAATAACCTTTCCCTTGTTATATAGTTTGTGTGTGCTGGGTATACACGTTCCCCAAATGGGGGAAACTCTCACAGTTGGATGGTGTAGAACATTTATAGCTAGACATGGGAACCTTTTCTTTATCAGCTGGAGCAATTTCCCCACATATTGCTGTAAAGTTAAGAGTAAAGTTTGTAAAGTTTGATTTCTGTGCTACTGTTTGATTTTTGATTTCTGTGCAACAAACAGAACTGCTAAAATAATGATTGTCTTCAAACAGGTTGTGAACACTCATTCTTTCTAACAGATAGTCCTGCCCCAAACTCACGCCATTGGTTCAGTCAATGTTGGTTTTACTATGTTGGCAGTGTTTACACTTTGAGGGGTGGGGAAATCAAATTATTTCTTTGCATGCTGTATAAAAAACATTTTAATATTACAAAAATTAATTTTTTGGACTTTAAATAAAGCACAAAATACCTTCTTGTCCAAATACAAGAAAATTATGTAAATTTCTTGTAACTTTTTGAAACTGTGTCTCTTCTCCTCACACACACCCACATACATTGATTATGCGAGAATTTAAAAGAACAAGCCGCAAACAAACAATCCACTATAAGATTGTACTGTGAAGACTGTCACTTACAGCAAATCAGCTCAGCTGTGGTGAAATGCAGCGTAATGGAGCAGCACAAAGTACTTTCGGTTGTGTGTCAAATTTTCATAACCTTTTTCTTCAGTCGCACCAGAACAGACAAGAGCAGCTACTGGAGCGAGTGATAGTTTCTCTTACAGCATAAGTGAAACACTTTAAGACGCTGTGCAACACCCTAGTTTATAGAAAGTTGGTTCTCATACAATTACTATGAATGTCAAACTGCTCACAGTAAAGCTATTATTATTATTATTCAGACGTGAGCACTTCAACAAATATCAGACTCTCTGACATTCATTTAGCAATATTGTTTTTAGGCTGTGTAGGAAAAACTGCATTAGCAAATGATAAGAGACCTGGCATGTTTTTCCTCTTAAAGACATTTTTGACATGTTGTTAACATTTTTTGTATCGTAGTAACAAATGTATATTGTTAAACTGCCCAAAAACTAAACTCAAATGGGAGTTTCAACTATTTTGATGTTTCAAACTTTTTGAACCTTAAGTGAGGACTTTTATCTAATAACATAACAGGCCAGAAAACCTTTAGATGTACGTTAATTTCTTGTTGTTACACTTAAAGGTTTTCAATGTTTTGTTAGTACTAAAAACTGTGAAGTTTGATGCTTGTCTAACAGGAAATATGTGCAAAATAGTGCAGTAAGTGCAAAAGTTTTAGTACCTGAGAGAAAAAAGACCCCATTGGCCAAAATTCTATAGGAGAGCGACAGTCTCTCAGCTGTACCCATTAACCAAGATTCTAAGTCTATAACCAATAGCAACTCCAATATAACTCCAAGCATTTCTCTGATGCCAGTTACAGTGGTTTGACTTGAATAACTCAGTTTGGAGCCAGCAGCAGTGACGGCAAAGTGAAGCTTTTTAAACTAGTGAAACTTGATTGTATCAGAAAAAGGATCATTACTCAAGTCTTGAAATAAGAGCTTGACAAGGACCTCTGCTGGTAAAAGTGCCGAAAAGTTTAACAAATGACCAACACCGTTATAACAGAAACAAAAATAAATGGGCAGATGAATAAATTAGTGACTTAATATATTACATAACATTGTTCTTTTGCATATGGTTAGTAACTATATGGATAACAGCTGCAGGTGGACCAACAGGGTTTCCCAGAGTCCACACAGAGAACCGCTGGCCTAGATATTTCCTTTACAAATTGTGCATTTGAAAAAAAAAGATTTGTAATAAAAAGCAAAATGCAAAAATTCCCCTTAACTGAACTCTGTATTCTGTGATGTAAACCATATTTCAATCAAGACACATTTGACTAAAACCATTCTAACACACAATCACACAATTGTCTTGCATATGGCCTGCTGTAGCAATGAATGCTCTTGCAATTTGGTAAACATGATAGCAGCTGAGCTTTATTGACCTTTGCCAGTGTATTAAGGCACAGGTGAAACCAATAAGGGGTGGGGTCACAGGGACAGGACTACAACTAGACTAGTCACAAAACTACAAAACAACATGGAGGACAGAAAGGCAGATGAAACAGTTAAATTTGTCCCAACTAGCTACAGCCTGTTGTTGATTAGGTTGTAACAATCGCAATTGCTCTTGCAGGTAAATATCCTAGCAGCTGAGCTTTATTGACCTCTGCCAGTGTAAAAGGCCTATATTTTCTATAGCAAATATCCTTCCTGAGACCCTTCTCAGAGGACAGGGCAGGCTGTTTACAATTCAAGCTGTTATACGGGCACACAGACTCTTAGAATTGACTCTTAGAAACATTTGTGATAAAAATGTCAGTTCCTCTTTTTAAAGAAAAACTGAAGAAACTAAAAAAATGCAGAAGTTCTATAAATAGGCATAATTTAACTGTTGTTAATTCTCCAAAATAGACATATTTTGTCAGTTTCTTTAAAGGCTAAATGTATCTCTCTCTGCTATCCCAAACGGTTTTCTTCCTCAATTCCTTCTTTAACCTTAAAATAGTAAATCAATAGTAAAGCAATTTTACACAAATGTGACACAGTCTGTATTTTCCAGCTATACTTTTTTGTTGTTTTTGGTTAAGAGAAACCGGACGTGTATTACAACAACATCAGGTAAATTGGGGTTATAAAATGTATTTTTGCACCTAATTTTGATAACAAGGTTGTAAGAATGATGACTAGTGTTTACAACAGCCACTAAAATATTCAGTTAATTATTAAATTATTAACAGAGACTAACATAAATATTGAAAATGTGAGCAAGGCACCTAACCCTCGATTGCTCCCTGGGCACTGCAGGGATAGCTGCCCACTGCTCCAGGTGTGTGTTCACAACTTGCAGCATGTGTTCGCTCATCACAAAGGATGGGTTTAATGCAGATGTTACATTTCGGTTATGGGTAACTGTAACTGACAAATACATGTCACTTTCACTTTAAATAAACAATACAGTGTACATTTACTTTATAAATAGCTAAAGTCTGCTTTAGCTCTGCTATATTAAGTCAGGCCCCACAGAGATGGTTTTTAAACACCTGGCATAAATCTGGCATAAATCACCAACTGACACACAACCACATGCAGCATTTAAAATGTCATTGTTAACAGTCACAGCAGAAATGTCATTGGGTTCCATGTAAACTTCTCTTAAGATAATGTCCTAGATTCATAGTTTTTTCTTCAGGTGTGTCTCTCAGCCTCAAAAACCTCAACCAGTCAGAATCCCCCCAGAGAGGAAGAGAGCTTTGTCATGGCATGTGGTCTCAGAGTCTTAGAATAGCAACAAACACATATAGAAACAACACAAAACATCACATGCACATGACAGAACAGATTCCTCATTCTGCTGTACATCCATCACCATCATGAGCTTCATACAACCCCAGAAAGACTCCATGTTTAAATCTAATATACATAAAGAGTTTCCCTCGCTGACAAGCTGTTACTGTTAATTTCACTTTACCACAGTATTGAAACATAATAATTCACTTGACACTTCCTGTCAGCTTTGAGGCCTACAAAACAATAACCAAGAATTTGACCATAAAACAAATATATGAGTAAATAAATAAGTTTGAATTAGTGAACTACTATGTATATAGCTTAATAATTAGCTGAATTATTTCTTTAATTTTAAGCATATTTATGTCAATAACTCGATCATGTTTCATAAGAAGTCAACATTAAACCACTGTGCTAATGTGCTAAATATCCAAACTGTCCAAAGTTTTAATAAAACCAAAGATGAGGTATATTGAATTTAAATATATTTGAACAAACCTGTTGTATGACACTAAATCGTTTATCTTTTTCTTTTATCGTTTCTTTTTTTTCCAAACTGTCCCCCTCATAATACTCACAATAGCATCATGTTGTGCAACCAGCTCAATAGTTTGTCCTTTTGAAATACTCTAAAATGTTACTCATTCTTTACATGCATTTTGTATACGTTTTTTTTCAGTCACTCTCTCTTTCTCTTTTTGTTTCCCTCAGCAGTGTGACGCTGTGTTAAGCACTCCATTTTTTTATGACATTATCATTTCTTCCTTTGCAAATGTTGACTTCCTGTCTTGTTAACCACTGTCATGTGAATAGAAAGTATGCGTTGTGTTGTTGATGACTTATTGATAGCTTCAGTTGATAGCTACCGGGAAGACATGTTTTCGGTAATTTATGTCGTATGCAATGTTAGCATTAGCTAAATGTTAACATCATCCCAAAAGTGTCACTCTTGTAGCTCTGTTCACAATTGTTAGGGTCCATTTTTCATTTTGTGTTTA
>JBAJNP010008757.1:0-13898 GCA_036877545.1 Yasuhikotakia modesta
TATTATATACACACACAGATATAGATACTCTATAATGATGCAACCCAAGTTTAAATCTAGCATGACATTTTCTAATGCCAACCCCTCGCTATTGTTACTCCTGTTTATCGTTTCAGACAGACTCTTTTGTCCAAAGCGACTTGCAGTACAATAATTATATCAGTCCATATGTGCAGAAAAAATCTTAGACAACAGCTTTATTTCACACTTCTGTAGCACGTTTCGCAGATACAGATACGTCTGATTGAATGCTCCTGAAATCACGTGACCATCTCCTGAGATGTTTCTCTCACTTCATTAACACCTCGTTCTCTGAAGCTGTTAGCTGTTGGCTTTAACACCTTTGAAGGATCTGAGGAAGAGAATCGCATGTAATTGTGATTCAGACCTCAGAGTGTTTAAAGCTCAACCCCAAACATCAGCCGTTAGCAGACGCCTCGGCTTCTCATGTTAAATATTAATCTCCCCGTTATTAATCCTGATTCTCTCATTCAGATCAAACGGCGGCGTCTCTGGGCTCTCTGACTGAAGATGAGCACAACAAACAGGTTCTGGAGCTTTCAGAGGAGCTCAGCAGAAGAGCTGGGTGTGTGGAGACTGGGTGAGTGCTGTCTGTTTGTCTGGTAACCTCTGTCCATCTGTCTGTCTGTGTTTGTCTGTCTGTGTGTGTATTATTCTGCCTGCCTGTCTCTCTCTCTCTCTCTCTCTCTCTCGCTCTCTCTCTCTCTCTCTCAAACTGTTTTTCTGTCTGTCTATATATCTGTATTACCTTGTCTGTATTACTCTGTATCATTCTGTCTCTGTTGGTGTGTCTGTATTAATCTGTCTGTCTGTCTGTGTGTCTGTGATTTTAACAGTGGTGGTTCTCCAGCTCTTCTCACTGGGAAGGTGAATCAGCTGGAACTCATCCTCCGACAGCTTCAGTACGACCTGAGGAAGGTAATCTCACCTCCTGTGGTGAAACAAGCAGCAAACATGAAGCTTTAACTAAACTCACATTCATCTCAGTGGAGTGTCTGCATTAAACCTGCTCTGTTATCTGTGTCATAGGAGCAGCACGACAAAGCCAGGCTGCAGGAACAAGTTCAGCACCTGAGGCAGGACAACCTCCGGCTGCACGAGGAGAGCCAGACGGCAGCGGCCCAACTGAGGCGCTTTACAGAACTCTTCCTGAACACTATGGACAAGAAACCCTGAGCTGAAGCGACTCAACACTTCCCCTCTCCTGCTTAACACCCACCCATCCCGAGGATGTTCAGTCCAGGAACACTTTCCGCCTTTGAATGTGAACGCGTGCGTCGCTAATACGCTAACACGCTAAACGCTGAGGTGACGTGATTGGTTGGCGACGGGGCGTGAGAATGTGAAGAAGAAAGAGTGTGAAATTTAAATATTTATGAGGATAAATGAGGATAAATTTCAAGTAGTTAATTACCGTTTGAGGGGAACGAACACGTTGTGATCCTGGGAGTCGACGTAGCGCAATAAGTCGTGATTTATTTCTTCAGTTCTTGGGCTGAACATGTTCAAGCTATTGTTGTAACTCGAGTTTAAACCTGGCGTTAGACCGGCCGGATGTGACTTACCTTAGTGTGCAAAGCGACCTGAGACTCGGTGTACTGTGTACCGTCATAAACTTGGTTTTGTAAGTAATTCAATGACACAAAAAATGTTGTAGCAATAATTTTGCTGATGTCATCACAGAATTGTTTGTTTTGAATTAGCACTGAGTGTGATTTGGTTGTATTCAAAAACTTTATGTAAAAAATGTTCAAAAACAGCGAATCTTTCACGTGCCTGGTGTTACCGCTGGTAAATGAATCTTCATTTAGTTGTTTCCGTTTATCCTGCGTTCTAACAGACTTCACACCCAATGCTTACCTGCTTTACATAACCTACCTACTGCTGACTAGTTTTGTTTTATCCTAACAACAGAAACAACTTGTGTGATGAGTCAGAAAACACAACCCAGCACCTATAAACCACTTAGTATAAAACCCAAATTCTGTTTGCTGGTGTAAGTACCTCAGAAGTGTTTTGTGCTTAAGCCGTCTTATTTAAGCTTGTATATGAGAACTGGTTCTCAGCTGACTTACCTGGTTAAATAAATATGGTTTGTTTCTGGAAAGTTTAACAGTTTGGATGCTGCTAAAGGACAGAATGTTGTTTTAATGGCCTTTAAAGATGTTTTTATTTCTTTGTAAATCTGTTTCGTTGAGGTTGGGATAAAAAATTTGTAAAATAAACTTCAAGATGTCAATGAAATTAAGGCTGATGTTTTTTTAAATGTGACTCTTGATGTTTTGACGTGCTGAGATGCATCTAGTGATTTAGAGATGTTTGAGGAACCCTGAACTGTCTTTAACACATTTTAAAGCCGGCTGGATTGGTGCAGGTTTGTGTCGTTGATCAGGAACTTCAGGAAGCTGAAAGCATGAGGAGCACAAAGCGTGGACATCGCTGGACAACGGCATGAATCACAGCTGAGGACTAACTCTGGCCCTCTGGAGATGTTTGTTTGATCTGGTGTTTTCTGATGGATCAGGAGAGAAAGAGCAGAGAAGCACAATGTGCAAGTCAATAACCCATCGCAAGAACTTTAGAAAAATCAATGCGTCTTGTTTTTCACATCATGTGACTGAGAAGAGGAGAAATGACAGCGCTGACCTACATCCATGAGGAACCAGCAGGAAAATGTCAACCTTCTTAGAGGAACGGTGAGGAACACGGTTCTTCTGCTCCTGTGGGGTTGATGAAGGTGAAACGGTTTGTGTGTGGAGCACAACATTGATGCCGAGTCTGTATTGTTGGCTGTGTTTTCCTGTTCTGTGTGTGGTTGTCTGATTTTTAGCTGACTTGCAGGGTTCAAGGAAAGGTCAAATAAAAAGTCTTTTGCCAATTGTGATGTTATCGTATCCATTACAGATGTTAGGCCAGCGACATCTTTCCTGCTGTGAAAATGGGAAGCGTTTTAGTAGCAAATCATAGATTACGGCACAAAATAAAAAGATGAAAGACAAACAATCACTGCCATGTTATTCCTAGACCGCGAAACATGTGCTTTCACTTGCAATCTGTTTGTTTTACACTGATTTTGGAACCCTGGCATTTCATAGTTTGGTAGTTCTGTGGTATTTCTAATAAAACGGTCTCACCAAGAAGTCTCAGCAAAATATTTCAGGGCCAGCCGCAATTTACAGCATGAGGAAAAACTGCTGAGTGCCTCGGTTCTCCAGCCTCCGGGCAGGAAATCAAACGCTCCTGTGATTACAAGGTTTCATGATTTGGCATGAGGATAAATGACACACACAGATTGCAGTTGTCCGCACAAGATCTTGGCTTCTTAGCGCAGGTTTTGAGTGATTATAAATAAACGGCAAGTGTCACCCTGCGTTACACGTCTCAGACTAACCAACGGATCTGAGACTGAATTAATGCATAAAACTGAGGAATGGTTTTCAGATAGAAGCTGCTGTCTAATCTAAATGGCTCTGAAACTCAATGCTCAGAATGAAACGCTGTGTTTGATTGTATCATCTTCGTTCAGAATTAATTGTGCAGCATTTTTTCTGAACTTTATATGTCAGATTGAATAAATCTGCAAATCAGCAAAGGTCACAAATGTTTCTCCCAGCTGTCCTCATGTCCTTCATCACCGCTGCTGAAAAATCCATACTGAGAAACTTCTGAGATCTTCATGCCGGAGGGACAGAAACGACCATGAAAAATAAAGGCATTGCTTGCATTTTTTGTTACGGTTCTGAATGAATAAAGTTTTGATGGGGAAGCATCACTGCAGTGGAAAAGATTTGAATGAAAGATACATGAGTGCTATTTTCATCAAGGTTGCTCAAGGAAAACACACAGATTTATGGGGGATATTGGAGTGTGTGTGTGTGTGGCTTTAGGGAATATAATGGCCATTATTGTTGCTTTAATTGGTAGTACATTATGACATTATTCTCATTGTTTTTGTTACAGTAAATTAATATTAATAATTAATAATGATTAAAGTATTAATATAATTCTTGTAACTGGTCTCAGAAGTTGTGTCTGTATTTTAACTTGTAGTCATATGTGTTTAAAAAAATAACTAACAATGTCATTTTGTTGTGCACCTCTGGTCCACTATAGTTTGTCTCAAAATGTTACCCAACTCATTTTAGGATGCAAGATGCAATTTTCTTCTTGTGTACGTGGTGTTAATAATAACAGAGGCAGAAGATTTTAAGGGAATGTTTACAGATCCCAGGCTGTCTGAATGCCGTCCGTCCAGTCGGGAAAACATTGTGTTTCCTCTGCATGTGGTTGCCATGACGTTTACGTTTAGTGATATATCTTCTTGTTTTATCCGTGTCTCTTTATTATAAAGGGTGACGTTCCATCTGCGTGGTGGGACATGGGATTTAATTGCTTCCTTTTTGAATGTTCCCATCCAGTTTGGGTTTGTGTGGCTGTCACAGTTTCTCCAGCGGTGAGAACGTTTGTTTATTTTGTTTACACAGTGCGACCCGCTGAACTCATTCAGAGACACGTTTAAACTGTCCAGCTGAGAGCCATGAAAAATCTGCATTTGTGTTACTGCTGTGAGGAGAGATTGTAAGAAGCTTTATGCAGTTTCTCCCCTGGTCAGTTTTGCTATAAAATAAAACAGTAGTCATCTGCTTAAGGAGAAGTTTACATGAGAAAATCACTGTAAAGTCTGAGAACTTTAAATAACCGTGACACAATATTAGTCTTCGTTTGAAACATTTCAGGGTATTTCTTCATCATCTATGATACTGATGTGACCCCAGAGAAATTCAAGAGTTCAAGAAATCCCTCTTCATTCAAGAGTTTAACAGTCTGCAGGTATTTCTGCTGCATGTCATTATAAACTTCATTTTCTCTCTCGCTCTCTCAGCCCCACTGTTTTCTTTAAGCTCAATGCATTTCCTGTGCAACCGCTTGGAAAGGAGTTTCATTATATGCATGTGTGTGTGTGTGTGTGTGTGTGTGTGTGTGTGCAGAAATTGAATCTGAGTTTCTGCAGGTGGACTCATACTGAGGCCGGGCTGCTCCGGATATTCATTTATCTCGTCTCTGTGTGAGTTTGGATGTGATGGTAAGTTTGGAGAAGACCTGAAAATCTTAAGCCCCTTTTGTAAGGATTACCACAGTGATGTGAGACGACATCAATGCATGTGGAGACACTGAGGGAGCTGCTATAAGTTTAATTAGAAACACAGGATGTCGCAGGACTAGCTGCAGAAACATGAAACACATTTTAGTCTCGGTGCCCGAACAGCTACTGTTAACATCAGCTCAGTTTCCTGAAGCACAACAAACACACAACAAATAGCACAAACTTTACGGTGGTTTGTCAGTATGGATTTTTCTTCTGTGAAGCCATTATTATCAGAGAAAATAGACCTCATGTATGCAGCTCTATTTACCTCAGTCATTTCCAGAGTGAAGACCAGCGCGAAGTTTGATTGGTTGGAAAGTGACATTTATTAAGTTTGATGACAAAATGCACGGCCGGCTGACTCCATCATCATCGTCTTCATCTCCTGCTGAGACTCGCACACGGTCCAGATCCGAGGAATCTGGGCTTCACTCATCAGGGTTTATTATTGAACAGTTTTCTGTGAATTCGGTCCATTCGTCGCAGGATTGACGCGCCGCAGCAATTTCTGCACGTCCTGAATTCGAGGTCGTGTTTTTGATTTGAAATCTGATGAACTCTTGCAAATTTGGCAGCGTGAGGTTGTGCAAATACTGCATGTGCAGGTTAAAAATCACACAGAAAGTTTAAACAATATAAAATGTCTGTATGAATTTAAAATGTGACAGAACAGATGTATGCTGGATTTGCTTCCTGCAAACGTCTGAAAATATCTTTGCTGACTATAAACATGACAGACTCTGGTCCAGTCCAGTGCATCAGACATCAGACGCTGTGGAACAAAATAAACAAATTTATGAGGAAATATGATTCATGCTGCCCAGCTGACAAACAGAGAAGGACAAAGTTCCCACAGGGAGCCTGACTAACCTTAGCCGTATGCTAGGTCACTCCTGCAGGGCTCGCAGTCGGCCTGCAGATAATGCGCTCGACACCCATGCGTTCACATGCAGCGCATTCTAGATGTGACAGAATTAGACCTTTCATCTCCAGCGCTTAAAAATGAGACCACCCAGCTAGAAGGGAAGATTCTTCATTGGCTAACGTTCTCTAAATGTTTTTTCACAGGTATCAACAGGACATTGGTGTGTGTGTTTCAAAGATCTGTGTTATGCAGTCATGAACGAGGCTGTAAAAGACAGCGTGAGGCTGTTATCATTCTTTAATTTAATGCAAACACTATTTTTCAGTCCCTTTCTGTTGCTCTTTTTGGGAAGAATGTGTTAATAAAGTGAAAATTGTTGAAGTCACACTCATGATGTCATCTCTCTCTTCACACAGGTGACATCATTGCTGGATGATGCGTGTTCATGGTTACATTCATCTGTCCTTCTTATACCGTATGAAACATAATCTTTCTCCCAAGGGTGGAAGAGGAGACAGGATAGTATCTCTCTCTCTCTCTGTCTCTCTCTCTCTTCATCTCCATCACTGCACTTATTAAAGAGTGAAATCTTCTATCTGATTTGGTTTCCATGGCAGCTGCCGATGGGCTGTGAACACAGAAAGTGAGATGAGCAAACATGGTGTTTATGTGAGATGAGAGACAGATCTCTGCTTTATGGCAGAAGAGTAAATGAATGCAGGTGTGATCATTACGATGTTCGTGAGTCTCTCATGCATTCATTGTGATGTTGTGATAATTGATGAATATATTCATCAATGTTTGTTGTGCAATGAAGTGACAATAATCCCTTTAGATATAACAGTGATTGTATTAAAGACAGTGGCATGCAAGAACTTTATCAAACTGTTCTGCAGTGACGTTAGTAAAACATCTTTCTAATGGCATAAATCAAAAAAAGGTTTTTTAATAACGTTATATGATATATATCATGTTTAAAAATCATTCAACTACATCACTGCAAGAACTGTTTTGATAACTTTGAGAGAACATTTAAAGAATGTTGGCCAACGTTGTGAGTGCTGCCTGTTTGCTGGGTAGTCACATGACAAATACGGCTCAGGTGATTGGCTCATTGAAATCAGATCTGAACACTCATGCACACAGGTGGCAGATATGAAGTCTTGCTTCTGTTAGATGAATGAGAATGCAAACAGCTTTCTTCAGTGATCTGTCATTCATGCTTGAACGCTCAGACGTCTCCTCCTCTCTTTCACCTCCTGGTTTAGAAAGAACAAACATGAGCTTCTGATCAGTCTGAGGGCAGGAGCTGTTCTCCAGTCAATGTCTGTCACTGGCCGTATGTGGCAACAATGAACGCCTTCAGGAAGAGGTAAAAACGTCTCAAACTTCTGGGTCATTAAATGCACAACGTGTGCGTGTTTATTCTGTCTGGATAAATATAGTGATGAGAAACACAGAAACTGGTAAAGAAACTGTGAGTCTGATACGTTTTCCTGCTATAGTTTAAATGAGTCTGGTTACTTTATTTATCTGTTTGAAGAAAAACTCACAAGAGATATTTAAAAACATTTAGTTCAATCTGTGATTGTTTTCTTTGCTCCACATGCAAAATACAAAACTGTGAGTGAAAGATGAATGCAAACATTTTTAATATAAACATATATAATATAAACTGTGTTCTTCCTGTTACGCTTCTCAACAAAGACTTTTAATGTATGTTTGTATTGCATGTTAACTAACACAGCAAGAACGTTTCTTGATAACTTTGAGAGAACTTTCTCTCGCCAACATCTGTCAACTCCATCATACGGCATTATGCTACATGCATAGCATGCAGCGAAGGGGCCTTGTGGGTTAAACAGCCATGCGATATGCATTACCTGCTGCATGCTGAATTGCGACTGAGCTCATTGCAGTTACCAGCAGCCTTCACCAGTCACACACAACAAACTCCCACATGATGATTAACAAGCTTCCTGATGAGTGAGGAAGCATCCGAGCGGAGGGTTCCAACATCTTCCTCGCTGACAAATGGTTCACACACGTTTGTCTGCCAAACCAAGTCCTGACAGGTGTTAAAACACAGCCGTGCTTCATACTGAGAGTCCAGACTGCACAGGTCTGTGTAAGCTGTGGACTCTGTCAGGCCCAAGACGATTTATCACCCATCTTTTCCGCACGATAAAATTGCTGTCGCTTTTCCAAACGGTTCCTCAGCGATGTGTCAGAATTCCTGTTAAGAGATGGGAGATGTACGTCCGGCCGTCGCTTCAGAATTTGTAAATGTCAAATGGAAAGTAAGCTGTAGTTTTGTTGTTTTGTTGACATGCGTCACTCTTAAAACAAAAGGTCTCGCCACAAATCTGCAGACAATGCAACAGGCCTGCAAGACAAATACAGCCAAACACATTATCTTCAGTTCAGCCCTTTCACAAATTATAGATGCATCAGAGGAAAAGGAAACAACTGGCTTAACATCTCTCAATGTGGTTAAAAATGTTCCTTAAGTAACTTTAGAATAACATTTTTCTAACGTTTCTGGTTTGTTTCCAGAACAAGAGGCTAAGAGGTCCTGTGTTCTCAGAAATGTTCCCAGAACATTTGAATCACTGGATGTGAAAATCACAGACATGATCCTTATTTTGTGATCGAAGCTGAAGTCTGAGGTTGTTTTAGCTGCTGTGCATGAAATGCATTAAATGTTTGGATCTCTGTAACTTAAGAGATGTGATTTCAGGGTGCAGTCGTTTCATTGGCTCATTTACATTAATAATGGTTACATTATTATAACTTTATTATTTCTAAATTGCATTATTTGTAAGATTTGCTTCCTTATGTGCACGTTTTCCTTTATAAAAAGAAAGAGGAGAAAAGACTGAGAAGCAGAACAGAAACAGCTGATGTGATAGTTTAGTGTGCAGTGTCCTCTAGTGGGGACAGAGAGAACATCACAAATGTTTATAAATACACACAAATGATATAAATATACCACAGACAGTAATAATAGACATCTGATATTCTCTGCAGACTGTGCTATTAAAAGTAATTGTGTATATTAATGCACAAATTAAGTTAATATAAATTATATCAACAATATTCACTTTAAACGTTCATAAATGTAAGTTCTTAATGAAACTCTGTAGTCACAGATCAGTCAGATTCCTACAGGCATCCAGTCATTTACTAAGATCATGAGGAAGATTATCACAGCATGTCCAGTGATGAAGAAGATCTCACTCAGACTGGGATCGGTCTTGTCCGGGATTATGGCATTTAGGTTTTTAAACCTCACGATTACAGGCAGATAAACACAAATAGTCACAGAGACACTGAAGTCACATTCTCGTTTGAGTTCAGATCTTTTGTTTAGTTTATGTTTCCTTGTTTGTTTTTGTGTTGCACTCTAGCAGGGCAGCACAGACCGCAGTCCATTCATAAAGATCTCCTGACGCCAACGCTGCCTGCCTCAACCAAACCTGACAATGTCTGTTGAGAGGTGGGAACTCTTAGATATCAGTCTTTTGTTAAATCAACACTTTAACTGCAAAACAAGATGGAAGTCTCTGTTGTAAACTTGCTATAAGGACCCAAAAGACATTTTTATAAACTGTAATGAACTGGACACACACCTGCCTTAGAACAAACAGAAGCTAAACATGGAAGTCAGTCCTCAAGAATAGCAGAAGATCCCGGCACTGAGACTCAGAAAGAGAAAATGAAACTGTGTGTGTGTATGTGTGTGTGTGTGTGTGTGTGCACGCATGCTTGTGTGTGTGTGTGTGTGTGTTAAAAAGCACACCTGAATTCTCCTTCCATAAACATATTGTTTTGTACACCAGCCAAGAATATCAAACACAGTCTGGCGAAGACAATCTTTGGCCTGTTTCTCACCAGCTGTTGATCTGCGTCTAATGGAACTGGGAAGGTGGGCTGAACATCAAAAAACGAGCCATTCAGACGCAGGAAAACATCCCACATTGCAAAGTCAAAAATGGTAAAGGAGACAATGTGGATATAGGGGCAGGAATGTATGTGCTGTGCTGCCTGTGGAGGAAATAATGGGCCTGTATGAGTGTGTTTATCGAAGTCGGGTCAACACAACTATTGTTTTCAGGACAATAGATCAATGCTGGTGAAGAGTTTACAGTATGTGAGCCAAGGTGTACAGAGGTTAAACCTGTTTATTCAAGACTTAACTTCAACCTCTCATATCCTTTACAAGTTTGGAAGTGAAACCGCTTACGGCTGATTCTTATTTTGACCTAGTTATAGGAGGAACTCGTCAGTTCATCTCTCGTATATTTACATAACAACCATAAAATAGTTTCCATTTTAGAACAGACTCAAGCTTTTTACAGTAAAGTGTTTGTCAGTTCCAGTTCCATAAATCCATTAATATCCATTAATACATCGTTCATTTATCTCTCTGTCCCAGTTCAGTCCAGTTTGGCTTATTTGGACACAAGAAAACAAATGAAAAACATCAGCAGAGTGTTATTTTCTGAGATATGTTACTGAATGAAAGCAAAAATGGGGCAAAATCTGTTTCTTACAAAGCTACACAATGCCTCAGTGAATGCATGTTTTGAGTGGCTGTTTGTATAGCAGATGCAGTTGAGAAAGGATTCGTAGCTCACGCTGAAGAATTTTTATGTCATGTTTTGTGATGTATAATTTGTGTCGTGTGGTTGTGAGTTGTGTGTTATTACTGCATCAAGCTTTTCTTTCAGTGAGCGCCAGAACAATCCGTTTGCTTCAGAATAGACACAAATTACTGGACATTTAGTCTGAAACACAGTTATTTGTACAGTTATGATTTAATGGTCGTTAGCCAACGTTGTGAGATTGTTCCCGGCTTGCTGGCATCCTGCCCTCTCTTACCCTGTAACTGGTGGTGGGGGGTGTGATGGCCTGAGGCTTGGGTTAGCCCCCCATAGGGACAGCACTGAGGGTCCGTCTGGAAACCGGAGTCACAGACACACAGTGATACAGCAACAGTCAAGAAGCTACGCAGATAAACACAAAACCAAGTGCACACACCCAAACACTCACACTGACACTGTAAATAAACACGTCCTGTGTGCGTGTCAGAGAAACTCTGTGTGATCAATGTCTCTCCAAACACCAGCCCTGCCATCAACTGACAGCCCAACTCACTCCCATCCCTCTTCCTCCAACCATTAAATGAGCAACTACAGCATAACGTTAATGTGATGTATGTCATGTTGTGATGTATGTCATGTTGTGATGTATGTCATGTTGTGACGTATGTCATGTTGTGACGTATGTCATGTTGAGATGTATGTCATGTTGTGATGTATGTCATGTTGTGATGTATGTCATGTTGTGACGTATGTCATGTTGTGACGTATGTCATGTTGAGACGTATGTCATGTTGAGACGTATGTCATGTTGTGACGTATGTCATGTTGTGACGTATGTCATGTTGTGACGTATGTCATGTTGAGATGTATGTCATGTTGTGACGTATGTCATGTTGTGACGTATGTCATGTTGAGACGTATGTCATGTTGTGACGTATGTCATGTTGTGACGTATGTCATGTTGAGACGTATGTCATGTTGAGACGTATGTCATGTTGAGACGTATGTCATGTTGTGATGTATGTCATGTTGTGATGTATGTCATGTTGAGATGTATGTCATGTTGAGATGTATGTCATGTTGTGATGTATGTCATGTTGAGATGTATGTCATGTTGAGATGTATGTCATGTTGAGATGTATGTCATGTTGAGATGTATGTCATGTTGAGATGTATGTCATGTTGTGATGTATGTCATGTTGAGACGTATGTCATGTTGAGACGTATGTCATGTTGAGACGTATGTCATGTTGAGATGTATGTCATGTTGAGATGTATGTCATGTTGTGATGTATGTCATGTTGTGATGTATGTCATGTTGTGATGTCATATGTAACATTTAAGACTGTGGTAGGTGATTGTTTTCCAGAAATGCTTTATTTATGCTGCATGACAGTCGCAGCACTCACAAAGTGGTCTCACTATATTTTATATTTCATACAGGACCATCAAATCTTCATGCAATCGTTGCATTCGGTCCATATCAGCGTCTTAAAGGAGGCGTGGCTCTGGAGAGAAGGGGGGATTTCATGGTTTGTTATTGCCCACCCAAACACCCAAAACTGTTTTGCAGATTAATATCAACTTTATGATAAAACACATAAATGATCGAAGATGCATCTGTTTTTCAATTTTGCCAGCAGCTTTACAGAACAAAACACAAACAACATAAATAAAAACTACAGGACAATCTACAATAACTTTATATATATGTGTTCCAATACAATACATCATATTTAATGAATTACATAAATGCATGTTATTTTAAACTTTATATGCCGTGCATTAGCATCACTGTAAGAATATGTATTTATAGATTAATAATCGGGCCGTTTATTATTTTACCGTTTGTTTATTTTCTGTTTTTACTTTATACGCTACAGGTGCAATAATCCGGGTCGCAGGAGCGCATGCGCAAGTCAAACCCGTGCGTCTTCCCCGAAGCGCGCATGCGCGAGGAGTTGACGTGCGCCGAAGAAAAGGAAAGGCGCCATGCGTTCCCATCAGATCCACAGCGACCAGTGCTGAACCTGAACTGGTGTCAAAATCCAGATGCCATCGGAGCGGGAGCGCCTCGCCTTTCCATCCCCCAATCCCTGCGCGAGTCCCGGGATCACAGCTTGGAATGAACCTGCGCGGTGCGGCGGCGCTGGAAACGCCGATCTGGGTTGTTGACACATAGCCGAGACTGTCAGTGTTAATACATGGACACGTTGCGCCAGATCTGAGTGCGCAAACATGGAGAAAAAGTCACTGGAAAGCGAAACTTTGGAGAGGGAGCGCCAGTACTGCGAGCTCTGCGGGAAGATGGAGAACCTCATGAAATGTGGCCGGTGTCGCAGCTCCTTCTACTGCAGCAAAGAGCACCAGAAACGGGACTGGAAGAAGCACAAGCGAGTGTGCAAAGAGGCCGACGAGCACCAGCCGTGCGCCCCGCAGACGGACCCCGCGCCACCGCGGGCGGAGGAGCGCAGCGACCCCGCGGGGGAAACGAAACAACGCATGCCCGACTCTGTGGTGGGAGAAGCGGGGAAGGATCTCATCAAGTCCTCCGGTGGTTCGGACGCTCCCCCTGAAACGAAACCGACCGGGGACGGGTTGCCCAACAGCTCCAAACCCAACGGGCAGACGCGGTCCTCTCCCCAAAAACTGGCCACGGACTACATCGTGCCCTGCATGAACAAACACGGCATCTGTGTGGTGGACAGTTTCCTCGGGGAGGAGATCGGAAGCCGGATCCTGGAGGATGTCCGAGTCCTTCACCTGACCGGCGGCTTCACGGACGGGCAGCTGGTGAGCCAGAGGAGCGACTCGTCCAAAGACATACGGGGGGATAAGATCACCTGGGTGGAGGGGAAGGAGTCGGGATGTGAGCGGATAGCGTTTCTCATGAGCCGCATGGACGATCTGATCAGACACTGTAACGGGAAACTGGGAAACTACAGGATCAATGGACGGACGAAGGTAACAGACGGACATCTGAGTGAAAGATGCACGTGAACTTGTCTCCTGGGTTTGGACAGGATAGGGTTTAAACTCAGATCCAGGTTGCTGTGATGCCTGAACTTAGAGGTGATGCTGAGATGAGTCTGCGCAGGTGTCTGCGCTGCAGTCTGCGCAGGTGTCTGCGCCGCAGTCTGCGCAGGTATAAACTCACAGCCTTATTATAATACTTCACTACTGAGTCATGATACATTCATCAGTAGCCCAAAGCGTTTAGGTGGCGTGCAGAAGTTGACACACACACACACACACTCTC
>JBAJNP010008758.1:7778-19552 GCA_036877545.1 Yasuhikotakia modesta
AACGAATGACTCGAAAAAAGATTCGTTCATTTTGCTGAACGAGACTCAAAGAATCGAGTCAGTAAAATGATCCGAACTTCCCATCACTATCTCTAACTGTTGGCGCAGCCATTTCAGTGTTTGATAACCGTTATATTTGTATAATTGTAAAATCATACACAACACGCGGCTTTTCTGTTTAACCGGAACCAACAGAATCTGGAGGTTTATTTGCATATTACTTATTTATGGAGACACAGGTAACATACAAGTAACATGCTGCAGAGGGCGAACATGAGCAGTATGTGGGCATACCTATTACAAACATTAACACTAACCTTTACAAGCCTCACTAGTTTTATCGAGAATTCGCTTCCATCATTTTGGGTAACAGGAACCCCAGCTGAGTTATTGGGGTAAAGCTGACGCTAGTTCAAACAAACCTTAATTAGATAAGCATCACTATCATTAGCAACTTTGATGGAATTCCCCCTGTGGGCGTTACAACGTCCAATCAATGCAGCACAATCTGTGGACACAAAGGGAAAGACACAGACACTCTGTGTGTAGAGCAGAGGTGGGACCAAGTCATTGTTTTGCAAGTCACAAGTAAATCTCAAGTCTTTCATTCAAGTCTCAAGTCAAGTCTCAAGTCAAGACTGCAAAGACTTGAGTCAAGAGAGGCAAGTCCAAGTCTTGTTGCAAGTCCTGATCTTTAAATTTCAAGTCTTAACCAAGTCATTTGTGTTTTGTCCCCCAAAATAAGACAGTATTAACAGTTTGTAAATTAAATTATACAAGTATTAACTGCTATAGTAGGTTTACAAATGTTCTTATGATTTTCTGTGCGAAGTAAAGAAATTCTTTAAATTATCTTTATAGACCTTACCTAAAAAGCTCCACTCAATACTCCTTAGACTAAAGGTCACATCCGTTTTCAAGGGATAAATAACTGGTAGAGATAACATGGCCTGGTCAATTTTCCTTGATTATGTGTTTAATTTTAATGCATTTAATCATCATTCACTAGGGAAAGCTTCATTTTAGTTCATTAACCTATTTTACATTACATGTTATATTTAATTACTAAGAAGACACTTTTTTCCAAAGCAACTTGCAAATTACAAAGCCTTTAACACTAACAATAATTGCAATATACAAAATATCCTCAATGATTGAAATATTTTTCCACATGTATGTTTAAAAAAGTGAGATTTGTGAATTTTGTAAAAGTAATCCAAACTCGCAATCAGAGTCCAAGGGTGGATGGCAAACAATGAGTAATCCAGGGAACAGAGCGTGGTCAAAAGGCATGGATTGTGTTTATAATCATGTTACAAATACAAAGTTCTACATAAAGTAGAATTCTATAAAAGTTTAGGTTTTAAGGATTCAAAGTATTTATTGTCATATGCACCCTGTAAAATGAAATTTTTACTTTGCTGTCCACAATGAATGCCACATTGAAGAAACATACATAAAGTAACCATAAAGTAATACTTGTCACAAGTATAAATTTAAAATGAAAGTTTTTAAATTAGGAAAAACAACTAACCCTTTTTCCTAATAGGTATCATCATGCCCTCATGCCGAGGGAAATTAATACGATTAAGTTTGAGGTTTATTGTCATTCTTCTGCCTTTATTGTCATGGTGGGCATACAGTTGAATGAAATTTCGTGTCTCACAGGACCACGGTATTACACAGAAGAAAAATAACAATAAATATACAATATACAACACAAGACAAAGAATTTACAACACTAGACATAGAATAATCTTAAACAATACACACTTTTGAGCCTATACATTGACTAAAGACAAACACAACCTAGGGCAGTCAATTTAAGTACTTATGCAAGATAGATTGTGCATGGTACAGTGAAAAAGAAAAATAAAGAGGTACTTTAGTTATGAGGTAGTAATTTTTATAGTAAAGTGTCTGTTGCATTTTTGAAAGTGACTTGTGCATTTAGATGGCATAATCTTTATGAGGTTTTTGTGGGTGGGTTTTTCAGAGGGGGTTGAGGTGATTGGTGTTGAGGGCTCTTGGTGGGGTCCTTCATGATACTTCTGGTTTAACAGCAGCGTTGTATAAGGAAAATGTCCAAAATTGAGGGCAGAGGGGCACTGATGATCTTTTCAGCTGTGTTTACCATCTGTTTTTTGGTCAGCAGCACTGCAGTTTCCATAACAGATAGTGATGCAGCTAGTCAGCACACTCTCAATGGTGCCCCTGTAGAATGTGGTGAGGATGGGTGGGAGACTTGCTCTTTTGAGGTAGCACAGGAAATGTAGCCGCTTTTGCGTCTTCTTGGAGAATGATGTGTTGGTGGTCCAGGTAAGATTCTCTGTAATGTGCACTCCCAGGAATTTAGTTGCTACTGAACCTCTCCACAGCCAAACTGTCGATGGTCAGTGGGGGGTGGTTAACAGATTTCTTTCTAAAGTCCATCACAACCACTTTTGTCTTACTCACATTGAGGGACAGGTTGTTTGCGCTACACCAGTCGACCACTTGTGCCACTTTCACTGTAGGATGTTTCATCATTGTGGCTGACGAGGCCTACCACAGTTGTGTCGCCAGCAAACTTGATGACTGTTCCATCTAAGCGTATTTAGATTATTAATATTGAGGTTTGTTTATGAATAAAGCATTCTTTACCAAAGATATAATTATTCATAAACAAGTTCACTCAAAATTAATGTGATGGTAATATTCTCCACCATTCCCTGTGTAAAGGAAACAAATGTTACTCCAAACAAGGAATATTAGAAATAGAAATTATTTGGGGAAATCTCATATAGAGCATGTAGCAAAGATTATGAGTACATACCACCACAACATCATGTGTGATACAAACAAAACCCCGAGGAGAGGGCCAGGAAGAGTAGAGAGTAAGATGTGAGGGGTGTAGAGCAAGAGGTAGAGAGCGAGCCTGTGTTCTTGGACACAGGTCTTTAACCTGTATGGATGTCACACCCTGAAAAGCTGCATGATCCAATCAGAGGTTATTCTCTCTGAGAGAAAGTTAACCTTTGTCTTCCAACATGCTGTGTTGCATATGGAATTTAATCAGATATCAGGGGTGAAACCTCTTACAAGAATACAACCAAAGTTATCTAAATGTTATGGGCACTAATGTTCAGGATATTAAAAATGCAACTCATAGATACTAAACACAGACACCTGTGATTTTGATTGGTAGAGTAACTAGAGTAACAGAGTAACCAAACCTTTAACCTTAAATATGCACAGATTAACATAAACATAAAACATCAAATACATATAACCCCATGGGGGGAGGAATTTTAATTTATGTTTATACATGTCTGTTATGTATTCTTAAGTAAATAAAACTGTTTCTTTGCGTGTACTCAAAGAAGATGCAGTGAGAGTGAATCTCCACATTCCTTTGGGTTGTAAAACAGTCTTATCTATGCGTTGCTATGGTCCCCGGGGGTCTGGTTCTGCATCTAGGTGTTACCTGCAGTTTGGGGGTAGTTTTACAGACACTATAAGAGCATAGTTGGTTTGTTAAGTGAGAAGATTAGTAAAATATAACCAGTGGTTGTTTGTCTGATCTGTCTCAGACATTACACAGGTGTAGGGTGGGGGAGATTCATCTGTAGAGCGGTTTGCACAGTATGCAAACTGGAGCAGATCGAGTGTGTTGGGGAGGCTGGACTTGATGTTGCACATGACCAACCTCTCAAAGCACTTCATCATGGTTGGAGTAAGTACTATGGGATGGTAGTCATTTAGGCAGGACACATGTGCTTTCTTTGTACCGGTATGATCGTTGTAGATTTGAGACATGTGGGGACATCTGGCTCAGAGAGGTGTTAAAGATGTCTGTTAGGACATCCGTCAGCAGTGCAGCACAGTCTCTCAGTACACGCCATGGTTTGTATGCTGGGATTAGCATAGCAGAGATGTGTATACTCCGAATACTTGAAGTAGGGGTGGGGTTCGATTCTGTTCTGTTGTATAAACCAAGTCCAGTGTGTTGTTTCCACTTGTTGCAAAGTTCACATGTTGGTAGAAACTGTGGCAAAACTGTCTTTAAATTTGCGTAGTTAAAGTCTCCTGCTATGATGAAGAATCCGTCAAGGGTAATTGTTTGTTGTTCGATAATGGTGCTGTACAGCTCGCGTAGCGCGTCCTTAGTGTTAGCATCCTTAGCACACGGGGGAATGTAAACTGCAACAATAACAATGGCCGTAAACTCCCGCGGCAGATAGAACGGTCAGCACTTCACAGACATAAACTCCACCAGTGATGAACAGCATTTTGTCGTAAGCACAGCATTGTTACACTATTGTTTGTTTATGTACACACATGAGTGGGAGAGCATGAGTGATGGAATCGCCATTCTGGTAGGGTTAAGCCCTTAACCTAGGTCATACAGCCCCACGTTTGCTGGGCGTCCACCAGCGTCGCCGGTTTGTACAGGTGGCATCAGTAGGCGAGGCCACAGTCTTGTGGATGGGATTCAGCAGCAGACAAAGGCCATGCAGCTTCTTGGTTGTCGCCAACGAAGCTTATGTTTGTATGCACTATGATTTCCAGAATGCTCTGGCAGTCGTTGATGCATTTCCAAATGTTTAACTGATGGTTTAGCAGTAAATTTATATGGTTTAAAGATGAGGAGACAGGACTAACAAACATAAAAACACAGTTTTTATGACCCGGAGTAGGCACTGCAAATGGAAATCACCCGTAAGTGGACCTACTCATTAACCAACCTATTTTAGTTAACCTACTCATTTAATAATACAGTGGTGTGAAAAAGTGTTGGGCCCCTTCCTGATTTCTTTTTTTTAATATTCTCCATATTCTCCAATTCATCCATTCCCCAGGCCTTGGCCCCTGCCTAGACAGGATGTCTGCCCCCACATTGAGACATCCAAGGATATAAACTACTCTCAGAGAGAGGAGTTTTCCCTGTGACTACACAAGGATCTGGTGCATTAATTTGTCAAGGGGGCACGATCACAATCTGTAAAGAATGTATCGGTTGCTGGTGTAACATGGCAACAATGAGCTCCCTGAGTAAGGAACTGAGTAAGGTTTCTTCCACATGTCTAAGGCCATAGGCAGTGCCACATGATTTTGATCTAACAGTAAGGATTTGGACTGGGGAAAACCCCTTGGTTTTGAGCCACCACTGTAATGGTCCCATGTGCAGCAGACCAAATGGAATGACATTGGAAACAACTGCCATGAGGCCTAGCAATCGCTAAAACTGCTTTACAGTGAGTGACTGGCTTTGACTCTCATGACTGTACTTGGTATCGAATCTACTCAAGCAGGGGACAGATGTGCCTGCATCATATTCTGCAACTGTTTTATATGATTTAGAATGACTTATTGATGTCGAACTACAACCTGCTCTGAATGAGCTCAATTATGTCAACCAATTGTAGTATCGCAGAGGAGCCAGAGCTGCATGCACAGTCTTTGTGAAAGTGGTAGGCTGAAAGCAAGCCCCAGATATTAGTAAGCTTGCTAGTGAAAGCAAACCTCCAGAACTTCTTATGTGGGGGAAAGATGGAATGTGGAAATAGGAAATCTTAGATTTCCTAGAATCTTAGAAACCAGTCCTCTGACCTGATTTGATGGACAACCTGACTCACAGTAAGCATCTTGAACTGCAATATCATAACTAAGTGGTTTAAAAGACAAATAAAATGGGACACATCCCCCCCATCTTTCCTGGGAACTATAAAGTTGAGGAGGAACTAACTCTATGGACTCTTTCCTTAAGAGAGCCTCTACTTCTTGTTCCATGACTAGAGCCTGAGTGGAAATACTAGAAAGGAGTCCTTTCCTGTAGAGTGCATCAGTATTGGCAGAGCCATGCATTTGTATTTGCTCCACATTCATCCCCACAATAGAGACAGACAGTCTTTGGTTTTGGTGGTATTCAGCTGCAGGTGGTTTGTCCTACACCATCTCACAAAGTCCTCCACCAGGTTCCTGCACTCCTCCTCCTGTCTATCCTTAATACACCCCACAATAGCAGTGTCATCTGAGAACTTCTGCATGTGGCATGATTAGGAGTTGTAACTGAAGTCAGCAGTGTACAAGGTGAACAGTACAGGGGAAAGAACAGTTTCCTGTGGTGCTCCAGTACTGCTGTCCACAGTCTCAAAGGTGAGGTTTTCCAGCCGAACAAACTGGGATCTTTTTGTGAGGTAGTCTGTAATCCAGGTCACCAGGCATAGATCCACCCATATCCAGAGTAGTTTTTCCCTCAGGTGTGAAGTCATTGTCTATGCATTCAGAATTGGCAGATGTTGCAGCTGGTGACATTGCAGGGACAATAGCAGCAGATGCTGACGTTGCAGCAGAGGTCATTGCAGGGGCATTAGCAGGGACATTCACAGCTTTAGCTGGGACATTAGCCTGTTGTAGAACTGGTTTAACTGGTTTACCACATCTTCTTCTGCCTTATACTGTTTCATTCCCTTTTAAATCTTCTTCATATTATTTTCCCCCAGTTTTCCTTCCACCTTTTATCCAGGTACCAGGGCATCTGGAAGCTATGTTGACGATTGGTTGACTCATTCAGAGCAGGTGGCAGTTCAAAATCAAAATGTTGTCCCAAAAGCTGAGGGTTAGACTAAACACAGAGAAAAGTGTGCTTTCTGCAGCACATAGAACAACTTATCTGGGTGTTGTAAGGGTGTTGTAATTCAACCTTGATGCAGGCACATTTGTCTCCTGCTCTTCGCAGAATTAAGGTCACATGAAAAACGGGCCTTAGATATTTGGAAGAAACTTGGTTTTCTTATTCAGGGCCAGGTGCTGGGGGATCATTTTCACTCTGTTTCACTAACGACAGATGCATCACTCACCAGTTTATGGAATGGTCATGAGTGGCTGCCAGTCTTGCCTGTTCTTTGGAGAAGTCACCAACGTTTGTCGCCAAAATTCTTTTGGTACATTCTTTTGGCACATCAAATCCTACATCCCACCAAGGAGGTCTGCAGTCACGTCCTCTTTACAAGCCCTTTTCTGGCACACCAGATCTATGTGTGGTTCCAGGGAAAAGTCTCTTTGAGAGCAGTTTACATCCCTGGACGTCTCAATGTGGGAGCAATGGAGGTGCATTGAGGCTGAGACCCCGGGTACAATCTTGTGTCCCACCTTGGGACCTGGCCATGGTTCCAGAGGCTTTTCGTGCTTAAGCCCATTTTGGAAATTTCTGACCATATTTTGACAGTAAAAACTGCATTTCTGTTGGCAATCACATCTCTAAGGAGGGTGTGTGACCTTCAAGCTCTTTCTGTAGCGCCTTCCTTTTTAAACTTTGCATTAATTTTGGCCAAAGCCTTTATATTTTCAAGACAGGGGTTTGTCTCTATAGTACCTTCAACTGTATTATGGCCAGTCGTACTCCAAGCCTTTTGTCCTCCTCCCTTAATGGAGCATGACCAGGAGAAGTCAAATCACGTGTGTCAAGTGTGAGTGTCCATTTCAGCCTCTTATGCAGATGTGCCAGTTCAGGACATCCGTGATGCAGTGGGATGGTTCATTCCTTTGACTTTTTGTTAGGCCCTAGCCTTGTGCAGTCTAACACAGAGATCAGGGGATCACCTCAGTATGGGTAGTGGGCATCTTATTCTTATAGTGTTTTGATGCAGCTTGAGTTCCTGAAAGTGAACGTCTCAGGTTACTTTACATTACATTTACGCTTTTAGACGCTTTTATCCATAGCGACTTACAAAGTTAGGAGAAGCAATTGGAGCAAAAAAACAAACAACTAGGCAAAGTGCAATAATACTGGTCTCGAATAGCATACCATAGAGAAAGTTTTTTTTAAGAGGAAGGTAGGAAAGGAGAGTAGAGAGGGAAAACACTGTACTAGTTGGTCAGATGTTGACAAAAGAGGTGTGTCTTGAGCCGTTATTTGAAGACTGCAACAGAATCCGCTATTCCAGACGTGTGGGACACATCCGGAAAAGTGTGTGAGAGTGATTTTTTTTTTTCCCCCTTGTTGGATGGTACCACAAGTCTTTGTTCATTTGCAGAGCATAGGAAACGGGGGGTACATATAATTGAATTGGTGTGTGAAGATATGGGGGTGCTGAACCATTGGTGGTTTTGTAGGCCAGGAGGAGAGATTTGAATTGGATGCGAGTGGCTATAGGAAGCCAGTGCAACCTAACAAAGAGAGGAGTGATGTGCGCTCTCTTTGGCTCATTGAAGATCACCCTCACCACTGCATTTTGTATCATTTGAAGAGGTCTGGTTGTACAAGCTGGAAGACCAGCAGGAAGAGAATTACAGTAGTCCAGTTTGGACAGGACAAGAGCCTGGACAAGAATTTAAGTGAAATCATTCATAGGGTTTCGTATGTAACCCTGGTTCCCTGAAGGAAATAAGATGCTGCATCGCTAGCCATACATCTGGTACCCATGCTTGCGTTTGCTTCATTCTGCCAAGCTGCCGGCATGAGTCAAAGCACATTTAATAGCTGCCTGGTGGTGACTTCATCCCGCCCAAAGTGTTTCAAATGAATTGGTGTCACTTTCAAGAGTTAACGTCTCAGCATGTGGTTAAAGTGAATTTGCTGAGCATTTTATTGTATTAACTTTATAAATGTGAATATTGTTATGTGATTTTAGTGAATTGTAAACGTTAGAAAATGACAAAATCAGATGCAGGTTCAAAAGAGGCAAATAGGTAAGTTGATAGTCAACACGTAGAAACTCAAAGTGAAAGTACACATCGTTCAAAACATTCACCTGCTCCAACAGAAAAAATGTTAGCCTATCAGCAGGCAGAGCAGCAAAAGAGAGAGAAAAAGATTTTATCTTTATTTGATCAAAGTTGAAGCTCGTAGAAATAGCTAAAAATAAGGTGCTTATAATCCTAAGTGCTTATAACATATTCAGGCAGCATGTATCTCCTGCTGTTAAGATGAGAAAAAAATGGATGCATGTGAAGCCGGTGTAGATGGAGATTTTAATGCACAGAGAAAGAAAAGTCGTCGCCAACCTTTATTAGATCGTCAGTTTGCCCGTTCAATTTTTGGTTCAACAGTTTCACATGTTAGTCAGGAAGCTAGCTACTCTAGTCATCGCTCTGTTGTCTCAGACTTAGAATCCAAGCGTGTAGATGCTGCAGCGGAAGTAGCAGCCAAACAAGCTGCATATAACGTTATATTAGAAGAGACAAAGCAAAAGGAAAAGATAAAGCAGCTAGGAGAATGGCATAAAAGTAGAGTTAAAGGAATTGGAGAGAATTCAAGCCCAAAAGGATCTGAAAGCAGCTCAAGCTAAACTGGAGGTCTACAATCAAGAAATTGAGAAAGGAAAGACTAATTTGTCCAAAGATTGCAGCAGTGGAGAGAAATCAGAATTTTGTGAAAGTGAATGTGGGGAAGAAGCAAGAAATTCATCAAAATGTGCGTCATGAAACCATAAAGCCATTAGTTAAAACATCATTGACCGACATGCATCTTCTTGTTCAGACACTTCAAGATAGCATGATTATGAGTATGCTGCCAGTCCCAAAGCCTCCTGTTTTTACTGGTGACCCCATTCAGAGTTCAAACAATCCTTTATGGCACTTATTGATCAGAAAAGTCTTCTTCTGCTAATAAGATGTTTTACCTTAAGAAGTATGTAAGTGGTGCTGGCAGAACTGTTTTGGAAGGTACTGCAAAAACTACCTGACTGGGCAATTAGCAGGTGGAACTGCCAGGTCACACAATCTGTTGTTGATAATCATGAGTATCCCACTTTCAAAGAATTTGCTACGTTTGCATTGACTGAAGCGGAGATTGCCTGTAATCCAGTTACGTCCTTTCACACTCTTCATTATTTGGAGCTTGCTGTTGAGAGAGTAAATCTGAAAGAAACCAAGAGAAGCAGAGTTCGGATTTTTACTACTCAGTCAAGTGAGAAGAGTCAAAATGTGGTCAAATCTGTGAACAAAGCTCCATGTATGTTCTGTTGTAAGAGTAACCATCAACTTAAAGGTGACCTAGAGTGGTTGAGCGGAGTATAGATGTCTCTGATGTGACATAGAAAGAATAGCACTTTGGTTAAGTCTGTAATGCCCCAGAAGCTGTCTAAAAACCTTTTAGAAATGATTTAATGGCAGGGCTATTTAATGTTTGAATTTCAGCATTCTGCGCAAATTCTGCGCCGCTGGAAGGGCTTTGACAACCTCATAATGATATGCGGAGTGCTTCACGCTGATTGGCTTCCTTCACTGCCACATGAAAGAATAATTGTGACGGATGTCTCCTGGCTTTTAAACATATGCAGAACCATTTACTGCACGAACACACGGACCGACAGCTATGGCGCAGATTCAGCCTCATATGTTTGAGCCGAACCAGAGACACTGAATTAGAGGAAGAACTTGTTCAGCAAAGGCAGGATTTACATGTTTCTCAATGGTAAGTTATTTGTAATGTTTGTTTGAACGCTTTCAGCGTTACGTGCCCACAAAGTTCGCCCGTCATAATAAAGTTATAGCCACTACATCTATTTGGACATTAGTCATTTGCATCATCATGAATCAAGACTTTATACTAACTATAGTTTTATGTAAATACTGCTTATGAACGGAAGCTTCAGGTTTGGGTGTTAATCTCGGGGCTGAAGGTGCACATCTGCCCCGTTCGAAATGAAAACAGAACTATGTTGAATAGATTTGAGCCACAGTATAATATCAAGAATTAATGAGCATGATTGTATAATTGGGCCAAAAGTTTTTATTATTGAATGCTGTACATTCGCCTGAGCCATACAGTCACTGTATAATAACTGCATAATGAGTAACACTCAACGAGAACATAAACGTATATCAATATATATAACATACATTTATACTATATTTATTTTAACATAAACCATGGCCGTTTGTGACTCAGAAAGGGACAGGTAGACCCAAGGTGACCCATTGACTAGCAGTGTGTAATGAGACTAATCCACATATGGTTGAACAAAACAGAATAAAGAGAGTAAGTACATCACTGCAATAACAAATTTTATTGATTAAGCGGATCAGGCAGACATCATTTTGAATCATACCCAGAACAAATGTATTAAAATGTACTAAATGTCATTCTCCTTTCTCCCCATGTCTTGCAGGCAATGCAGATTTTCATCTTCATCTTAACATATTCAATGCCCTCTTCAAATTCAAGATGAAGGCTTTTTACTGGCCGTGACTTGACTGGTGTTGAACTAAATGGCAGTGGAGCTGATCTGAATGTATATTGAATAAATCTGAACAAAATTGAGTGTTAATTCATTCTAAACAGAATACAAGTATGTAATTGATTGACAAACAGGATAACAGTGAAGATTATCATTAAGGATTAAACTAATAATACAAAACAACTTCTTTACAGTAACTCGATTACAAGCACAAGCTATTTTCATGCAGAAAAGTGGGACACTGAATTAACTCTGTTTCTGTGCTGTGGTCCAAAAGTGTTGTTCCTCTAGACTGGGTTTCCTGAAGATCCGTCCGACAGCCTCTTGTATCCTGGGGAAGAAAGCAGGTCGTATCAACACTCTGAAATAAATCTGAGAAGTTACTCTCGTGTTTTATATTGTTATCTGTGCTAAGCGCTAAATCTATGTCTGCTGCTAACGTTTGTTTTCATTGTAACGCTAGCCGTACACACATCAGAACGAATATGTTCTCATTTTAACTATTAAAACACAATCTAATATAACGATGTGATACTTACAGCTTGTGATGATTGTTGATCTTGATGTGGAGCATCAGACGCTGAGAGACGCGGCAGGTTTGTAAAACTG
>JBAJNP010008759.1:0-19549 GCA_036877545.1 Yasuhikotakia modesta
GTGTGTGTGTGTGTGCAGCATTAATGTACAGTATATTTCTCTCATGTGTGTGTGCAGCATTAATGTACAGTATATATCTCTCATGTGTGTGTGTGTGTGTGTGTGCAGCATTAATGTACAGTATATATCTCTCATGTGTGTGTGCAGCATTAATGTACAGTATATATCTCTCATGTGTGTGTGCAGCATGGCCGATTACCTGATCAGTGGAGGAACAGGTTATGTTCCTGAGGATGGACTCACTGCACAGCAACTTTTTGCCATTGGAGATGGTCTGACGTACAAGTAAGTCTAACTGTGTTTCTGCGGTGCTGAGACGCCTGTCTGTCATGAGTTAAACGGACTGTCATTTATCATCAAAGGACTGTGTCATGCTCTGCTTTGAGCCGGTATCTCTGGACATCTGTCAGTGAGATCTCTAAGCTCTATGGCAACCCTCTTTGTATCTCCATAGCAACAGAGAGCTCAAGTGCCCAGTCCCGACACATGCAGTCCATGTTTACGGGACGATTCAAAGCCGGAGTGCACGCATGTTTATTTTTCTGCTGTTTTATCTCTCATCTGAGATGCAGGCATAATAGTATCATATTTTTCAACATCAAATGGAAATGCATGTCGGCCCATATTTAAAATGAAAACGAATGCCTTGCAATCGCTTCAGTGCAGTAATACACGTCACATTTACATGCATGCATTTAGCAGATGCATTTAATGCGCTTTTATTCAGTGCACATTTTTAAATAAAGGTCCTAAAGGTTCCTAAAGGTCAAATCAAAAGGTCAAACCTGTGACCTTGTGTCACCATGTTATGTCCCTTTTGCATATGGGTTTGTCATAACTGTGTGTGTTAAAGCATGTTTATTGTTTAACTCTTGTTAGTGCAGCAGTTTCTCTGTGTCTATTTTTATCAGACTGAGTGGTTTAATCTGGTTTAATGGAGGTTTTATAAGCGTTAGCCCACATGGGATGGAACATTGTGAGCTGTGTCTTCTTGCACGTTCTCCAGAGGTCCTAAACTCATGTCAGACAGAAACATCCGATGCTAGTTTTGCTTTTTAAAGTGCATTTCCAGCAGCTAACATGTTATGAGAAACGGACATTACAAAACAGTGAGTGTGTCTCTGCTCAGTTCCACCTGTTGTGGGTTAAATCAAGCTTAAAGTTTTGTTGGGTTAAAACTGTAAAACTGTGAAACGCCATTTTAAAATGCAGCGTAAAGGGCAGTGAGACCGTTTGCTTGTGAACTCTTACCTTGTAAACTTTTCCACAGCAGGTCTTACACACTAATACTGACGCTGTTTGTGTGTTTGATGACAGAACTGATAAGATACTGACAAGAACAGAAAACTTTTCTGAAAACCACAATCTTAAATAGATTACATAATTCATCTGAAGAAGACCAGGGACACACACCTACCATTGTTTACTCATTCACAGAGAACTATTCATAGTATTTATGTCACAGGTGATTTATGTTTCAAGTATTTATGTCACACATATTGATGAACTATATCAGAGTAATTATTCAAAGCTCCTGGTGTCCAAATGAGCATGTTTGACTTCTCAGCGTTAAATGTGAGATACAGAGTCTTAGTGTCACTACTGCAACACTGAAGAAGATGAATATTTAATTGTAGAAGTGTAGAAGTATTAAAACATTATGGTACAATGTGCAGTAATATGTTTGATTCATTTAACTGATTTAACATTAATGAATCGTTATCAAAAACTAATAAGATTTTTGTGCTAAAAACACCCGTACTGTCAGTTAAGGGCTCGTAAGGTCCTGCACACGTTCTGTGTTTTGTGTCTTTGTATGTAATTTTGATGATGTGGTTTGTAAACTGCTGATTTCACGCGATGGCTGTCTGACTCCACCATCTGTTCTGCTTCATCAGTGATTTTCTGATACTGCCTGGCTTCATTGACTTCACATCTGATGAAGTGGTGAGTAATGAGTCTCAGGTAATGGCACACAGCCGACACACACTTCAGCTGCACTTGTGTTCACTAGCAGCTCAGTGGGAGGGGCTTGTTTTAACCACAGATACTTGACATAAACAGTCAAATCTGCAAATGGAAAACAAGATCTGGCAGTGTGGTGGAAAACTGTTTGTTTTCCATCCTCATTTGTAAAAACGCTGTAAAATATAGTAAATAAATTTTGTTTTGAAATTGTAAAGATGTAAAGTGTGTTTGTGGTGTTGTGTTAATGGTGTGTGTGTGTTGGTGGTGTATATGTGTTGATGGTGAATGTGTGTGTGTTTTTGTGGTGTGTGTTGGTGGTGTGTGTGTGTTTTTGTGGTGTGTGTGTGTGTTGGTGGTGTGTGTTGAGAAGCTGATGAGAGGGTAGGTTATGTTAGGTTGTGTTAGCATCCATATGTTCCCTAGAGAGGTGGGCATGTTGTCACAGGCAGTAAAGATCAGCTGTGTGTATGTGTGAGACCAGAAGACAACAACAGCCTCAAAACACTAAAGCGCATTTTAATTAAAGACACACTAGACTGACTTTCCAGTGATTATTTTAGACTAATGATGTAACTAATAACTTAATTGGTATTGTATCATTTGTGTTAAAACATATTTTCTGTAAGATTCAGACATGACACTCACGTACATGTTAGATACTATATCAGTGTGTTAGTTTATGAGTGTGTGTATATGTGTATATGGAGTTATTGTGAATAACTCAATGAGAGTGATTGTGGAGAGTTTGTTTATGATGTCGCAGGATTTGACCTCCGCTCTGACCCGTAAGATAACTCTGAAGACGCCTCTCATTTCCTCTCCGATGGACACTGTCACCGAGTCGTCCATGGCCATCGCTATGGCTGTAAGTCACTGAGGGAACTTTCTGCCTGTACCCAACTGCTGCTGCTTGTGCATTTTTAAACTGGTTTGTCTTGTAGCTCATGGGTGGGATTGGAATCATTCATCACAACTGCACACCTGAGTTCCAGGCCAACGAGGTTCGCAAAGTCAAAGTGAGTCACGCAATGGAGAAAAATATGCATTGTAAATTTTATATGAAAATGAACTCGCTGCTTATAATTAGCATTCAGTCGGTGTTTGTAAAGTCACATTCTGTGTTTTTACCGCTAGAAATTTGAGCAGGGCTTCATCACAGATCCGGTTGTGATGAGTCCGCGTCACACGGTGGGCGATGTGTTTGAAGCAAAGGTTCGGCACGGATTTTCCGGGATTCCTGTTACAGAAACCGGCAAGATGGGCAGCAAGCTAGTGGGCATCGTTACCTCACGAGACATCGACTTCCTGTCAGAGAAAGACTATGACAGGCCACTGGAGGAGGTTTGATTGTGTTTAACTTAATGAAAAATATTTAGATATTTAAGTCATGCACTTTAATACCAGGGCCATATATTATATATTACAATTTTATTTTAAAATGTTTAAAACTTTAGTACTTTAGTAACTTTAGTTCTGCATAAATGATGCATAAAAGAATTTCTATTTTTCAGGCGATGACAAAAAGAGAAGATTTAGTGGTGGCCCCAGCGGGTGTAACGTTAAAAGAAGCGAATGATATTTTACAGCGCAGTAAAAAAGGTGAGAATAAGAACATATCCCTTAAGCTTCATACATTCAAAAACATTATTTTGGATTAACAGTATTGTTTGGTTATTGTTTTTAAAACATTCCACTAACAACTGACACTTGATGTCTGTGATACACAGTGTTAAAAAAGTTCTATGAACGTACAAACTGCAGGAACATCTGCTTTGATGAGAGAACCTTTGAAGAATGTTAGCCAACGTTCTTTAAGCGTTTAAGACGTTAAAGCTGTTTTGTGAATGTGTGTTGTGAAAAACACAGTAAATAGAACAGCCTTTAGAATGACCGCATTCATTTATCTCAGGCAAACTGCCGATCGTGAATGACAGCGATGAGCTGGTGGCCATCATCGCTCGCACCGATCTGAAGAAGAACAGAGATTATCCGCTGGCCTCCAAAGACTCCCGCAAACAGCTGCTGTGCGGCGCCGCCATTGGGACCCGAGAGGACGACAAGTACCGGCTGGACCTGCTCATGCAGGCCGGGGTGGACGTGATTGTTCTGGTGGGTTCTCAGGGGAACGTTAAAGAAAGAGTTCAGCCAGTTGTAGATAAGCAACAGAATGTCACGTAAAATCAGCTCAGGTAAAAATCTACACATCTGAGATGCATATCATAGGTTTGTCTTTCAGAGCTCAGGAGATTTGATGGAGATCTCAGTTTCAGCTTTGTCTTAGATGTGCAAAAAGGAGAAATTAAAAATGGAAACAAATGAGATGGTTGTCAAGCTACATTAGGAGTATGAAGTTTATGTAGTTAAATGAATGTAGATAAAATCATTTGTATGTAGGGAAACTTGATGAGAAAAATAATATTGAAATAATATTTCAATAATACTGACTTGATTTGGCAGGTCTGAGATCAGTTTGAAACATTGTTAGGGTTAATTTCTCTGAAACTCAGAAGTGTTTTTCAGGAGAAATATTTGAGACACAGAAGACTTGAACAGAAATCTCTTTGCTGTCCAGGAGAAAGAATTTAAATATTCATATTGGTTTAATGTTAACAGTGTAAATATAAATATGGAACCTCATTTTGAAATCCTGTTAAGGTGCGGTCACAACAATCACATGTTTGGGTTCCTCAGTCCAACACGCCTCAACCAGCCGATCAAGTTCTGTGTTTGTTTCAAATGTTCTGCCAGGTGTTTAAAGGCAGGGCTGGTTCTGAAAGATGGCACAGTAACATCACCTCAGTAACAAATAAATACCGTGTGTCCCTTTTTCAATGCAGCGCTGGTCGGTTATGCAGATAAAGACAAAAACGTGTCTTGCTTGTGTTCCCACTCTTCTGTAAACACTCATAAAAACTAAATGTGAAAACATAATTGTTTTATGTGAATCAAACCAAAGTAAAGTGCGGCTACACCTGTTTGTACTCAAACATACCTGATCTAGATAATCAAGTTAGTTGGTTTTTATTTGGGCAGGGTTAAAACCGAATTCGGCCAGATGCCACATTACCAGCTTATGGTGACACCAGCCGTTTGTAACAGCTTACAGTAGTTAATAGTGTAGCAACAACTAGTTAGATTGTAACTAACTCTGTTTGTTCATGAGTCAAATTTCAGCAAGTAGGTCCCTATAAACAAATGTGTATCCAAATAATGACATTAACTTTAATTGATCAAAAACACTCGTGCAGGTAATTCATTTTCTACTTTGCAGGTTTAAACGTCACGCATACAAACAAATAAATTCTATTTTCAGTTTGTTGTATTAATATTTACTTATTGTGTTTATTTTTTTTAATGACACTTATTTTGACAAATATTTGCATAATTAAATGAACTTTCATCATGTTCCACAATTATTGTTATATCCTGTTCTTTGTTATTTGTGTATATTTACCTTTTTGCCTTTTGTCTATATTTAAACTCTTAGCGTTGGTGGTTGTGGAACATAAACGTTTGTACAAGATACACCTTATTAAAACTTGTTAACATCAATTCTGTTGACAAATTTAAAAGCTAGTACAAAATAACATACATTTACATTTATTCATTTGACAGACGTTTTTATCCAAAGCGACTTACAGTGAATTCAAGGTACGCACATTTTTATCAGGACTTGTTTAACATACTTTAATGTTAAACAGACACAGTTGCATTAAGAATAACTGGTTTATAAAATGACATATTGAACTGGTGGTTATAAACTTTAGCAGTGAGTTTAACTGCAGCAGCACTGAGCAGCTTTATGGCAGACAGAAGCGTTCAGATAAATATTTGACACGCAGTGTTTGATCTCAGACGTCAGATGATCCGGACCTGTGATGTTCCTCTGTTTCAGGATTCCTCTCAGGGAAACTCCGTGTTCCAGATCAGCATGATCAACTACATCAAGCAGAAATACCCAGAACTTCAGGTGGTTGGAGGAAACGGTGAGTTGGTGTCTCCCAGGACTGCAGGAGGTTGTCCTGCGTTACACAAACTCACTGTTTGGTTTCTCCTGCAGTGGTGACTGCAGCTCAGGCCAAAAATCTGATCGATGCGGGTGTTGATGCGCTGAGAGTGGGCATGGGCTGTGGGTCCATCTGCATCACACAGGAAGGTGTGTGTGTGTGTGTGATTCATGAATGCAGAGAATACAGGTGTGTGTAATGACATGTATAATGATGTAAACGTGTGTGTGTGTCAGTGATGGCGTGTGGGAGGCCTCAGGGCACCTCGGTGTATAAGGTGGCTGAATACGCCCGTCGTTTTGGAGTTCCAGTCATTGCAGATGGAGGGATCCAGACAGTGGGTCACGTGGTCAAAGCTCTGGCGCTGGGCGCTTCTACAGGTGTGTGTGTGAGTGTGTGTGTCTTCTGGGCAATTTGACTGAATGGTCGTTGTTGTTACTGGCACTGATTTGTTTGCCAGTGTTTTACTGTGTCTGACCGGCTTTCCTTCTGCATGCTTGTTTAGTGATGATGGGCTCGTTGCTCGCGGCGACCACAGAAGCACCGGGTGAGTATTTTTTCTCGGATGGAGTTCGGCTGAAGAAGTATCGTGGGATGGGCTCTCTGGATGCCATGGAGAAAAACAACAGCAGCCAAAAACGCTACTTTAGGTACAAACACACAGATGTTTCATCCTCACAGAAACATTTTTGCCTGTAATGTTTTGATGAAACTGTTTTGTGTTTGTGTTTCACAGTGAAGGTGATAAAGTGAAGGTCGCTCAGGGAGTTTCTGGTTCAGTTCAGGATAAAGGATCAATACACAAGTTTGTGCCGTATCTCATCGCTGGAATCCAACATGGCTGCCAAGACATCGGTGCAAAGAGCCTGTCCATTCTGAGGTAAGAGTGTCACTTTGTCCTGTAGATGTCTGAAGAAATTACGGGAGAAACTTCTAAAGTCCTTGTAACTAAGTCATATTTTAACAGGGTTACACATATTCTGGAAAAACAGGCCTAAAATTATAATACCATGCAAATCACGGGGCCTTAAAGATGTTTGAACCTGTCGGGATTTGTCTGCATTTGCGTTTATCACCTGTGTTGCATACAGATCGATGATGTATTCTGGAGAGCTGAAGTTTGAGAAGAGGACCATGTCTGCACAGGTTGAGGGCGGAGTTCACGGGCTGCATTCGTAAGTCTCCGCCCACTTTTGATTTAACCCCAGTCACCTGACCTTCCATCATCACGCCCATCCTCACTGAGTGGCTGATTTCACAAGCATTTATTCATCAACTTCAGTCTAGCGTTCTGATACTTAGCAACCCCCTCTGTGTTTTTAAAGTGTCTCCCAGAGACCCTCAAACCCTTCCCTCATACGCTGTCAAGGAAAAGTAGAGTTTTCATGTGAAAATGTCTTTCCTTCTTTTCTCTTATGCCGTCATCATAGATATTCTTTTGTGCCATGTAAGTACTCAGTCCTCATGTCTCTTAAATGAGTTCTGGTGGAGGGGGTTTGAACAGTGGCAGGGTCTGGGCTCTGAGACAGTGTTTCTGACCTGTCGTAGTTTCCTCTTCCTCTCATGTCATGCAGATAAATCCCAGTATAAATTCCGCTGTGGTGGTTTCAGCTCCTTTGGGATTTCAGTTTGTTTGACAGGGAGATTTTGTTGGGACAAACTCTGAAGCTGCTGTTGCGTTAAACGAACGGTTTACCCAAAAACACAGAATCAGTCAGTTTAGTGTTTCAAACCTGAAACTTTCTCTCACCTGTGGAACACAGAAGATGATGTTTTGAAGACTTTTTCAAACGCATGTCACTGAAAAGGTCGAGCACTTTCAAGACACTTTTCTGTTTGTTTTTTGGGGAACGGTTCCTTTAACTGAGGGGTTGTGTGTGTTGTTTATTAAATGTGTTAATCTGACCGCATTGCACTGAACTGCAGTGAGATGTGAATGTAATGTCTCACGACTGTCTCTTCTGTTTCTGGCAGTTATGAGAAGCGGTTATACTGAAGGATCCAGCAGGGGGACGATGAGATCCGGACCCAACGTCCCATCACCGGCTGTGACCAATCACAGCGTCTGAAAGTGATTAGCGCCCCCTTAGCGCTTCTGCTGAAGGCTTCTTACTCAGACTTACAAATCAGTTCATCCCATATCTGAGTTACAGTAAAAGCATGTGTGTCTGTGTGTGTGTGTGTGTGTGTGTGTGTGTGTGTGTGCGTGTGGTACAGTGTGATGGATAAAAAAGATGACAGGAAACATTTTGGCTGGTCCCCAGTTTCTGACACTTCAAAGCGCTGGTTAAGGAGTAACAGGTTTACGGATTAAGGTTTGATTTAGGTTTAGTTAGTTGTGATAGTAAAGGTTAGTGTAAGGTGCTACAGACTGTATTGTGTCAGTGAATGTCCTCAAAGGTGTGTGTGTGTGTGTCTGTGTGTGTGTTTGTCTATCTGCCCACCCACCCACCTGTGTGTGTGTGTGTGACTGTCCATAATACGGTATACAGGGTACGCTTCCTTTAGCATTTATTTAGCAGTGTTTAATGTTATTTTCTCAAGTTGTTGGAATGTTTTTAATTGAATTGTATATGGTTTTATTAGCAGTAACACTTTCTGTCAGGCACTGTGAGAGATGATGTGTTTAGCGTGTTGCCATTTTGAGTGTTACGAGTTCAGTTCTGTGTTGAAGAAATGCTTTTATACAGGCTGCTTATGTCACAGTAAATCAAACCACGGGTTAGTTAGAGCCGTAGTTCTAACGTCAGCACTAGTGATACTGTTTGATGTACTGGATTATAAGCGTCAGCCTTAAAATCAGGGATACTTTACTAATACACGCCTTATTCTAGTCAGTCTTTGCTTTCGTTTATTTCATAGCTTCACACATTTGCATCCATAAACAAAACTTAAAAGCATTTGCATATATAAAACATTTTAGAGTATGAAAGCAGAGAGTTTACAAGGACCGAATGTGAGGATTTGAAACGATTTGCTGTTGAAATGTATCAGATATTGTCAGAACTTCAGTTGTTTTCAGTTTTGATGTAGCATCTTTAAAATAATACATTGACAAAACAAAACAATAATTTTATAGACGTTCCATAACATGTTTCAGCCTAGAAAACCTTAATTATTTTACATATATATTTATATACCCTTTTATAAAGACAGATGCATATTAAGCAATGTAAATAAGAGGATTTAATCGTCACAGACTGTGTGTCAGTGAGCCGTTTACTAAGCACAGAGAAAATGTTCAAAGCTTTAGCTGTGTTAAGCAGATAGAGAAATATATCAATACAAGCTGCGGTGTGATTTTAAGAGTCAATAATCTCCAGGCAGGGATGTGAAAGATGCTCATAGCTAATCTGTGTCTGTTGCTGTACAGGAAGCTGAAACTCAAAGTTCTGCATTAATAAAGGTGACAGTGGCACAAACCTGTGAGTGTTCGTGTTATTTACAGCACAGCCACTAGAGGGCAGCATTTATTCACCAAACTATCGTGGGTTCAGTATGTGCACATTTAAAACACTGTTAACAGACAATGGTTGCTATTACTTCCTGTCAAACTGGAAATGTGTGTGGCTGCATTGCATTGTAGTTTATTACATAGAGAAATTGCTCATGTTAACAATGTGATGGTATGTCAAACATACAGCAGAGAAACTATGTACACTGTGTACATGAATGTTAAATAGTGAATATCAGGGATTGGTTTGGTGGCAACGTAAAAGAAAATGCATACAAATAAAAAACTGATTTAAAATAAAATTAAACAAAAGCAAAACAATGTAAAGTGTTCTATACATACAATTGCTGATTTTTGTTTATTTCAGCAAATGAAACTGCAGGTGTTTGTCAGTTTTTCATTGTTCTCCATGCAGCCTTTTGCTTAAGACTTAAATCCCATAAGTCTGTGTGTTAACAGAGAGTCAGTGTTACTCACACACAGAGCTGCACAGTGAGTTTGCTGCAATGAATGTTACAAGTCAAACCACTCTGTTAGACTTCTTCTTATAACAGTGACATATAACTGCTAGATATATTGTAAAGCATAAGAGCGAGATTTACTGCTGAAAAGTACAAAAAGCATTATGTCACTTCTGCTTTTCTGATGTGAAAGTTGCCACCACGATCCTTTTAGACAGTTTGAACATTTTAAACAATGTGTGATGTGATATTAAAGTGTGGCACAGATGTAGCTAAACTCTGATTATTCTCTTATACATTTTGTTACAGTTTCTTTTCTTTAAGACTCAATGTTGTGTGATTTTCTAAAACTAAACTGCTTTCTTTTCAAGTTGGATGTTAAAACATCATTTCCCTCTCTAGATCTGTCTCTGAAAAAGTTACATATTGACCTTTTCTGTTGTAAATAATTCTTTCAAGTTGTAGAAGTTGAAAATCTTTAGTTGTGTTAAAGTTAAACGTATTAAGTCTGCAGGTCGTGTAACATTATATTCTGATCTTCATATTTACATATTTGTCGGAGGCTTTTATCCAAATCAACTTACAGTGCATTCACACATTATTGTTTATTAGTATGTGTGTTTCCTGGGCTCAAACCCACAACATTTGCGTTGCAAACACAAGCCTTTGGGTTGAGCTACAGGTCAATTGTATCACTGCTGACACTGAGAGCATCTATTTGCCTGCAAACATTAATGAATTCAGCCTGAACGGCCAGTTCGTCCACATGAGAGCGTGCGTCCACATCCACACTCCCTCTGGAGGACGTTGAGCTCAGGGTCGTGTACCGTCTCTGTAGCTGCTGGCCCGGCTGAGGTCTCCCTGCTATAGTGCTCCACTGCCTGGGCCGGGTGAGTACAGCTGGGGGGTCTACGTCTCCACAGGAGGCCGTACGGTATAAACTGGGTTCAACTGGTGGGTTTCCCCGACAGGGTTGTCCATCCGGGGGCCCACGTGTGCTAAGCGACAGCCTAGAATCTCCAAACAGACTGTGTTGAAATAGAGCCTCGCTGTTTAAAGCTTCATCGATGCTGCGCCGCAGGTCGATGGGTGAAGGAGGGCGCAGATCTGCCGTGGAGTCGGTGAAAGAGGGTGAAACAGATGCTTTGCTTATCTTTGTGGTTTGGAGTTCATGATGAGGGCTGCTGGGATAGTGGAGGTCCAAGCCATCTGATTCGCTGTGTGGCAGCTCCACCAGCGTGTACAGAGGCACGCTCTCGCTTTCTCGCCGCGCTATACCCTCACACAAACCCAGTTTTTCTGTGGGTCGCAGAGACCAGCCGCAGCGACTGGGCTTCGCTGATGCGGTGCCCTCTATCTGTGACTTCTTAAAAAGCAAGCTGAAGCCGCTGGGTTTGGTAAGAGGAACTCCACAGCACAGGAGGGGGTGAGTGATAACTAGAGCGAGCGTAAGACAAACCCCTGCTTCACATGCCCTGCAGCTGAGCTGGAAAGCCCACCAAGGCCAGGGATTCAAGCCCACCGTGACTCCATTGGTAAGACCTCCAACATTAAGCATGGCGTACAGTCTGAGACCACCACATGCCAGAAGAAAGAGAGCAGAGAAGACCCCCGCGCTGGCTGCCCTTTCCCACATACGTGCCTCTGTAAACGGACAGCGGCTGGCGTGACACGCTGGGCGCTCAGGGGAGTTTTCTCTGAGGCGATAGATGTGTTTGGCATCGGCGCGGGCGCAGCAGTACAGCAGCAGATACGTGACCGACAGCAGCACAGACATCAACAGGAAGGCTGCTGCCGGTATCAGAGGCACAACTGGAAGAGTGGGAAAAAGCTGCAGTATGGCCATGGAAACCATCACTACAGCAACGTGCAGCAGGACCAGCGCAGCCAACAGACATGATGCACGCTGCAAGGTGTTCTGGGAAATGAGCTGAGTGCAAGAACGAGCCGTGAGCAGGAGCAACAGCAGACCGAACGATGCAGCCAGACACGGATAGGCCGCTTCGTGCAGCAGTCGAGCCCAGCTCAAGGGGAGACGGTCTTTCTGGCCGTACGGATCGTAGAGCAGCCACAGCGCCCGGCTTGAGCCTGTGAGCAGCTGAAGGAGGTGAAGGAGGCTGAAGTGAGCGCAGCCTGAGGGCCAGCGCAGCGGCAGACACATCAGGCTGAGGGCAGACAGCACAGCCACAAGCGAGAACACGCAGCCCAGCCCGTAAACCTGCAACTCCCAGGCAAGACCCCACGTCGCCACGGCAGCATTCCAGTCGGTCAGCAGGGGGACCAGCAGAGGTGAGGTCAGGGCATCGAGGGGCGGGGTTATGACACCAGGAGGTGTGGTTTCCACCACAGGAGGTGGGGTGGACAAAGTGTTGTTAGTTGGTGACTGACAGGTCCCAGAGTGATTCAGACTGCAGTCTGGAGGTTTGGACAACTCTTGCCAGTCTGTAGCTAGAGATCACAGAACAGAACATATCAGAAGATTTTACTTCAATAAAACACATTAAGTTTTTGTCTATCTTGTTTTTATTTTCATGTCAACCTGATGTAAACTGACCATTCATCATTTAAAAGATAAATGGCAAATAAAAAGTTGTGGATGGTAACATGAAATCTATTCAAACATCAGGCGTTCATGTATTTATTAAAATATTTCATGCATATACTCTCATAAAACACTTACAGTCTCCACAATGTTATATAAGACAGATTTATACTGTAAAGTTAAACACTGTTGTCAGGACAAGAGTCACACACGTCAGGTCAGGGCAAGTTGTCACGGTTGGTCACGGCTAGTTGCATGTGAAAACATGGACTGAGGCATGTTATCAAAGAATCAGTATGTGGCCAAATGTTTAAGGTCTGCAATTGTGTGAAACATACAATGTTTACATAAATACAACGTTTCTGTAACATTTCCATGAAGTAACAAAACATTCTAAACTTTCATATTTTTAGAAGTTGTGTTTAATCCTTGAGTGACGTCACACTGAATCACACACAGATGTTCAGTTCTGCTTCTTAAATGAAACATGAATGTTTTTACCCTGAATCAAACCTCTTTTATTCTGCATGTGAGAAGATTTAAATGAGGCAGGAGTGTCCTACAATAATGAATGCAATTCCTCAGCCTTAATATGAGAGATTCTTATGAATATGATTATTATGACCAGGCATGTAGAATATTAAGAATGATTGTGTTATTTCGCTGGAGGAGATGTGAAAGTAGGTTGTGTTAAATGGGTCAAACGCTGGCACACATACGGCACACATAAGACACGGCCGACCCTGTTGCCATTCTCCTGTGTGTGACTATTTAAAACTAAACGCACAATGACACCCAAACACCTGCGAGTGATAAGCTCTGCTTCAGAATACAGTCTAATGTATATTAATGCACTGCAGTAACTGCACTGAAGCAGAACACACAGGAGCTGATCTAATGAGTGAGCGTGACTGAGCGCAGGTTGTGTCTTAACTATAAGCATTGTTGACCTTTGTTCACACAAAGACATTTCAGTACAGAAAGACTCTGTAGTTGGGTGACTGTTGCTATAAGGTGAGACAGTGAGATTTTTTGTGGTCACCAACAGAAAGTTGTTGATAGTTTGAAGATAGTTTAAAGATCTTACTGAGATATGTGACAACTAGCCCCGGTCTGCTTTATTTCTGTGTCAGATTATCATGTCATGCATGTAAATTAAATGTTAAGAGTTAAATGTTAAGAATGAATAATTCAGTACCTGCAGATTGTGTTTCAGTGACTCTGATCACAGTGGTGCTGGATTGGTCATGTTCTCCCTTGTTGTCTTGCCCTTCATTTTCAGTTTCAGGACTTGTGGTGTTGAGAATAACTGAGAGAGAGAGAGAGAGAGAGAGAGAGAGAGAGGGCTGATTAAAGACATACATCTACACCACCAATGTAATTTCACAGCGGGTCACTGGGGGGCGTGAGACCCCCTGACGGAATACTGATGTTTCACTGCAGCTACAGGGAGGTTAGACACAATTATCTACTGCATATGATTAAACTATATACTCGCTCTTACATTCAGTGCCACGGGAAAAATATATACAATACATCTCCAACATGTGTATTCAAATGCATAAAATAAACACATACCTTTACATAAAGGAAAACGGGCATATTTATAAATTTAATAAAAAAACAGAACTATTTGTTTTTATAAACCTGCTGAAAACAATCAGCATGGATAACAGCATCACAAACCAGCCCAAACGTCTAGCTGGTGTAAGTTCTCACAGTATCAGGTTCAGTCATGAAATATAGAGTGTCGTTCATTTGATTACCTGTGTGGGCATCTGTCAGATCCGTTCTTTCCACAGACGGCCACAGATAGTCTGTCGGCCCTCCTGGCAAATTTGTAGCTTCTGAAGTTCCTCTGGCATATGGTGTCTGAGCGGTAGAGGACTTCCACAGTGTCTGGTAAGTGCTAAATCTTGTTTCAGATGTTTCCTGCTCAGTAGAAGCTTGAGTTGTATGCGTCTCTGTAGTCCAACCAATCGGTGTCTTGGATTTGACACTCCAGGTTTGAGAGTTTAGATAAGCCAAAGGCTGTAATGTTGAAGGAGTTTCAAATGATCGCTCAGTTTTGGACATCTTGCTATGACTGAGCCAATCAAACGCTTCTATTTGTGGCCCCTCTTCATCTCTCTGGATGTTTGAGGGAAGTTCTCTCATGGTGGAAGTTAAACTCTTGGTCCATGGTTCTTCTGAGCCTGAAAGTCTTTGCAAACCGTGATAATGGTTTTGTTTAACAGATAAGGTCACCTCTGAAACATCAACATCTTTGCTAGTCTTTGAATACATTGCATTTGGGGAAAAACTGGGGATGGTTGGAGCAGCCACGTCCGTTTTGGTGGACCATGACCGTGCCAGTGTTGAGCTGCCTGCTGGCTTTGCAGTTGTATGTGTGTCGGCTAAAGAGTGTGCTCTATTTAGAGAAACAGCACACAGAGTTTCACACAGCGAGAAACTGAAGACCAGTAGGAGTGTTTGACTGTGAGGGGTCATACTGACAGACTTCTCAAGATGTTACAGCCCACAGAGTCTCTGTTCAGCCTTCATTTCACTCTTACATTCTGTGCTAGTTTCCAACCTGTGAAACACACAACATGACAACAGCTGCGAAAAATGACTAGAGTAACCAAATACACATTTCAGAGCATCCGTTCACAGAACTGGACATATGGTCCATTCAATATGTGAACAGTAGTTAGACAAGTGGAGAACATTATAGAACGTAATGACGCTAGGCTGGGTAGGCTAGGCAACTTCAGCTTAAAGCTCCTAGCGTCTAGCTTTAAAAGCTCCCTTCAGAGGGCTTCTACAGAAGATATATTATATAAATATATATATATATATATTTAGACCACATTACTTAGTGATGCTATCAGGATGTGAAGAGACTTTTAACTAGCATAACACAAAATGCTTATGGAAAAAATAAACAATATTTTAAAGTTATTATAATGTTTTAATGAGAAATTTCACTTTGTTTTATGTATTACAGTTCAGACAACTCTTTACTTCAGATACACAAAGACGTGCGCTCACATACAGACAATGATCTTATGCATTTAAGATATTTAAGATAAATTATGACTGTAACATTTAGAAAATCTTTAAGGTTTCTTACTGGTTTAGATTGATGTCAAATGATCTGGCAGTTATTGCAGTTAATGTCCTGTCAGAAACACTTTTGCTCTTTTTACTTACTTTTTACTCGCTTTCCTGTCTCAATGAATGCAGCATTTATCATTTATGTTTGTGCAATAGAGAGAGAGAGAGAGAGAGAGAGAGAGAGAGAGAAAGAGAGAGAGAGAGAGAGAGAGAGAGAGAAAGAGATGCTTACCAACCTTCTCCCGCATCTTCTCTTTACTGGCATCATCCAGTGACACATTTTCACACACACAGCAGCATCTGAACTCACACACACTCATACACACACACACACAGACACACACTCATACACACTCATACACACACTCATACACACACAGACACACACTCATACACACACAGACACACACTCATACACACACATACACACACTCATACACACACATACACACACTCATACACACACACACACACACAAACGTTCATGTAAGATGCTGAAGAGCTGCTCACCCTGGGACGCTTGGATAAAGACTCTAAAACAGGAGTAATCCGTCCTCCGGCTGTCCTGCTGCAGAAAAGATTTGACTCTGTCCGTGACTGCATGCGCATGTGTGTGTTGTAGCGCTCTCTCTCTCTCACACACACACACATCCCTCTCAGATGGGCAGACACACACATGCTACCTGACACGCCCCCTTTCCGTACCCCATCCCCACTCTGTGCATTTCTCACAACATCAGCGTCCCTCACACACTGTCAGGTGTCCAAACTCACTCTGCTGTAAGCGGCGCTTGTAGTGACTGGAGCAGGATTAGCCATCTTAGTGCTTCACTTCCTGTCTCTTACATCACAGGCTGCTGTGTAGAAGAGACTTCACTGCAGAGATGAGGAAAATATTCCTGCATGTTCCTGATGCTAAACGGGATTGAATGAAGCTTTCCTGCCAGTTCAGTTCAACCAATCAATAGTCAATATTGAGCACATTTTCTGAATCCCTCAGAGCGACAGAGATCCATGAGCAGCAATAAATCAATGTGTGAAAAGACCACAACCAGCTAACAGGGAACGTTCTCAGTACATTGGGTAACGTTCTCTTAGGGGTCTCTCAACGTTATCAGAAAACATTCTTCGTGACGCTATATATTATTAGAGAATTAATCTCCAGACTGCACCAGCAGTGTTTAATGTATTCTGTCTCTTTCTTCTAACAGGAATAAAACCCATTTCAGCCGTTAAGAATTATGCAGAACATGACCTGTCAAGAGTCCTTATCTTCAAGACAAACTTTTGCATTAAACATAAACACCCCATCCACATTTAAAGCCCTCAGTGAGGACGGATGAGACTCGGTGTGTGTGGTCACACAGAATGTGGATCAATCCTTATTAAAACACACCCCCAGAGAAAACAAACTGGGTCAGACCCATAAAAAGCTACTTGTGTCGGGCCGGTTTAAGCTTCTGCATTATAAATGAATGTACAGGTTAGTTAGCAAACTAACACATGGTGATGTCCTACTGTTAAACTAACCAGATTTCTACAGGAGAAAAATGTATGTCCTTGTGCTACATTAAAACCTTAGTTGGTTTATTTTGGTTGACTTCATTACTTATAATGTCATTCTATTAACTATTTTTGTTAACTTTAAATAGTTTAAAACAGGATTAATTGTTTATCTTGTACGTCTGTAAATTTCTGAACCCAATGAATTCAGTTATGCTATGTTGTACCCTGTCAAAAGTTAAGATGGTTGAGAGTGTTGCAAACTGCGTTCACTAGTATTCTGTGTACAGGAAGGCACCAAATGAGCTGGAACTAAAGGGGGTTTGCTTTGGAACAATGACCCAGATGAACTGATTAAACATATGACATCAGGCTGGTCCACAGCCACATCCCCCCAGGATACAGGCTGTGTTTACGGCCCTACCGATCACACGCATCAGTGCTGATGTTAAGGGTTCGGACCCCACAGTTCTGACTCTACAAACAAGACAGCAACAAGTGTGAACACAGAAATGTCACCATCATGGATGGTCACAATATCCCTGTTATTTTATTAATGATCAAGCATGCAGACCGTACTTTTCATGCACAGCAGTTAAACTTATATATCCATCTAGATGTGCTATTCAAACTTACTGTCACTGGTTACTTCTGTGCTGCTTCCACAGACTGTATAATGGCCCCTTTGAGGATTATTATTATGTGAAAATGTTTTACAGTCATTCCTTATTATTGAGTAAGAAATTGCTCAATTGTGCCCAAATGTCTCCAGTGAATATTGTCAACATTCAGTTATTACGCCACCTGCAGGTGATAAAAGCATCTATTCACTAATATTAATACTATTATTAATTCATAAATAATATTAATAACATTAGTGGTCGCGTCTCAGTGACGCTGAAATGTGTTGCTTTTGTGTTCGCAGACATTTTAATGTTTTAATTCAAACTTTTTATAACTTAATGCATTCATGCATTTAAATAAAACTTATTTAAATGCATGATGTGTTGCTGTTCATTCCTCCGCATGAGGAGACGGACCTGCGTTGTGAGACGCGTTCATGCGGTCCCGTTACACAACGCGACGCGTGTTTAATCGCTATACGTTCACGCGTTGGTTGTTAATTCGCTTATTTGACGCTCATTATAGCGCGTTTCTGTGCAGTTGCACGTGCACGCGCAGCGCGTCGCGTCTGCCGCAGCGTCCGCGTCCGCGTACAGCAGCAGGTAAAACGTGTGTGTGTGTGTGTGTGTGTGTGTGTGTGTGTGTGTGTGTGTCTCATGTTGTGTTTGCGTGAAAAACAGATCGACGCCTTATATCAGAGACGGTGTTTATTGACGCAATCCGGGGTTTGTTGCGGGTTTTGCGGGGCGCTCATCTGACCTGCCGGCTAGTCATGCTAACTGCTGCATTCTGCTCAAAACGAGTCAAAGCATGAGATGCAATTGAACAAGATCAAGAACTGAATCGCATTTTGCATTAGATATGAGTTTGTGTGTTTGCGACTAACAGCTTTAATACGTGTGTGTTTATCAGAGCTGTGGGGACTTATGTGTGATATATGTGTGTTATGTGTGTTATGTGTGTTATATGTGTGTTATGTGTGTTATATGTGTGTTATGTGTTATATGTGTGTTATGTGTTATGTGTGTTATATGTGTGTTATGTGTGATATATATGTGATATGTGTGTTATATGTGATGTGTTATGTGTGATATATATGTGTTATGTGTGTTATATGTGATGTGTTATGTGTGATATATATGATATATATGTGTTATATGTGATATGTGTGTTATATGTGTGTTATGTGTTATATGTGTGTTATGTGTGATATGTGTTATGTGTGTTATGTGTGATATATATGATATATATATGTGTTATATGTGATATGTTATGTGTGATATATATGTGATATGTGTGTTATATGTGATATGTTATGTGTGATATATATGATATATATGTGTTATATGTGATATGTTATGTGTGATATGTTATGTGTGATATATATGTGATATGTGTGTTATATGTGATATGTTATGTGTGATATATATGATATATATGTGTTATATGTGATATGTGTTATGTGTGATATATATGATATATATGTGTTATATATGTGATATGTGTTATGTGTGATATATATGATATATATGTGTTATGTGTTATATGTGATATGTGTTATATGTGATATGTGTTATATGTGTTATGTGTGATGTGTGTTATATGTGTTATGTGTGATATGTGATGTGCTATGTGTGTTATGTGTTATGTGTGATATGTGATATGTGTGATATGTTTTATATGTGATGTGTTATGTGTTATGTGATATGTGATAGCTGTGATGAGTTCAGTAGATGGTGTTTTATGTTAGTTACATGTCAGTCTGACTGTTTCACTGATGCTTTAACCCACATTACACAAACTGTTCTGTCACATGTCGACCTTTGAACACACACACACACACACACACACACACACACACACACACACACACACACACACACACACACTC
>JBAJNP010008760.1:6039-19549 GCA_036877545.1 Yasuhikotakia modesta
TTTTCAAAGTCACAAACAGACCTGGTGAGGGAGCAGAGAGCAGAGGTGATGATTCCAGCCAGGCTGAAGGAGCTGAGCTCAGCGTCCTCATGCAGGAACACTTTAATGCATCTCTCGATCTCCTGCAGTTGCTCCTCACACACAGGCACGCCGGTGCCCTCCGCCTTCAGACGCTCCACCTGCCGCAGCAGTCGAGTGTTGGTCTCAGCCGTGTGATGCTGTAATGCCATCTCAATGCTGGACAGAAACTGACACGTAGCAGGAGAAGGCTGAGGGGCAAACTGCATTTCATACCTAAAGAGAGAAAGAGTGTTTTCTGTTAACTAGTCAGTTTAAATGTTTTTCCAACATGATTATTATACTGGCATCCATTTATTATACTGACATTTATCTATTGGACTGGATAAAGTTGGTGGTAATGTTAAAAACAAAGTCACAACATAATAATATAATTAAAATATATTATATTAAACTATTATATTAAAATATAAAACACTTTAATAATTCTCATACTGTTATTTGCCTTATTTGCATTAATGTCTTTACCACAATTTTAAAAATGGTTACAACATTAGTGATTAGGACTAGAAAGATTTCCAGAAGTCCAAGCAGCAGTTGTACTCACTGGTGATAGACGGTCTGACAGTGCTCCACTGTCATGTCACACACCAGCTCCTCCATCCACTGTTTCCACGCGTGGACTCTGTGTCTGTGCAGCACCGTGCGGGGGTACAGCAAGGCCACGGTGGCGTAGCTGTGCAGGTGCTCGAGGCAGCCGCGCAGCTGAGAACGCCGCTGCTGCAACAGAGCGCTCACCTCCGCCTCCAGGGCCTCACACTGGCTGATTAGGTGCGCTTGGCCTGCGTTCTGGAGGAAGGTGGTGGCTGGTACGTAACTGGGTGGACCTGAATTTGACAAGGACAAAAGGAAGGACAAAAACAAGAAGTTACATTTACGTTTTTGCATTTAGCAGACGCTTTTTTTCAAAGCAACTTACAAATGAAGGAACAATAGAAACAGTAGATCAACTGAAAACTTACAAGCAGCCACAGTCTTACAAGTTAGACTGGATTTAGAGCTCAGGATTTGACATTAGCTTATTTGACCAACTTTTCCAGTAGCCAATCACAATTGATTTTAGATGTACCTAAATCAATAGGACTACTGATCTCCTGCAGGAGGCTGGCGAGCTGTGTGGCCTCAAGGTTGGCAAAGGCAGCTTGATACTGAGTAATCCACTGATCCAAATCAGACAACTTCCCCTGAATGGCATCCTGTACGGTTCTCTGCCTGGACTGCAACTGAGTGTGCTCAGAGTATCTGTGAGATAACGGAGAAAAAGAGTGAGAACATTCAAGCTTGTGAGAACCTTGTAAGACTAATGATCAAGCACAGATGAATGATGTTTCATTCACTCACCTGTGCTCCAGGGTGTGGATGGGATGATCTGCTCTGGTGTCGGCACCCTCCAGAAACTCCATCTCCTCCACCAGCTTGCCTTGTACTTTTTCCACCTGTGTCAGCTGCTCCTGCAGGCTCAGGTACTCGTCCACTGCCTCCTCCACCTGTGGCAGCACACCTGCCATCTCGTCACGGTTCTTAAACCAGTTCACCTGAGAAACAAGAGAAAGTGAACATTTGTGCATTTTCTCACACATTTCTATGTGGAAACTTAGTGGAAATTTTGCTTCACCTACATACATCAATAACATTTGCACTTGCAACTACATTCACCTTAATCTCAGCCACACGGGAGGAGAAGAGGCTGCGTGTGATGTCTCTCTCCATCTCCCTCTTGCTCTGCTTGTTCTCTGCCTGCTGTCCTCCCCCTCCGTACACGGCACCGGCAAACCCCACCTCCCCACCGGCTGTCCAGTCCACCAGGGGATCGTACACAAATGCCTCCAACAAGGTCAAGAGTGTTTCTCTTCCCCTGCGCATTATCTGGATAACCTGATGTCAAGGAAAAGACAACAATTTATTTGGCTTGTTTTTTCTAGTCTATGCCACTGAATGAATATTACAAGTAAACAACAATTCTCACCTGTTCACAGGACAGTCTAAAGATGCCCTCCACTCCAGTCACCCCCAAAGCCGTCTCAATATTGTGTGTCATGCGGAAAGGAACCTTCTCAGGTACTCTTAAGCTTTTTCCTTGTAGAACAATAAAGAATGTAAATGTCTGTGCAGAAGACAGAGTCTTTGGACGTATACCTTAGTGAATAAACACTCACCTTTCTCAAAACAGACGTTGTAATCAATGTGCACCACCTCGCCTGTTGTCATATCAATCAGCACGTTGTCAAGGTGACGATCCCCCAAACCAATAATGTATCCCACCATTGACATCACAGCAGTTGATCTGGAGTAAGACTACACAGCACAAGAGATTTGGTTGATTACAGATCCAATACATAAGTGCTATTTAGTTACACTGTCTTTCTTATACATAGGCAGATTTCTATACATTTACACTAATATATTTTCATCCCAACGAACATGGTAGCTCCACCCACAGCTAAATGTCATTGGTTTATAATAACTTAACAGTTGTATCCTGTACATGAAATATATTCTAAATGGTGGTAATTTTATCAGTTTAGGCAGTTTCATTGTTTGTGGACTGCTATAATTGTCACAGGTAGCTTTTGATGCCGTATATAGAAAGGACATGGCAACAGTAAACAGTGGCTCCTCCCACCTGCGTCACACTCCACCACTCATTGGGGGTGGTACAGGAGCACCAGAGCTCCTTTGCCAACAGGTTAGGGGGTGTGGCCTCCATCAGCTCCCTCAGAACATCTCTCATGACGCTGAGTGGCCAATCACGACGAGAGACATCCAAACTGAGCCCCACCGCCTTTAATGCAGGACCGATCTTACTATAGTAGAGCTCACTGGGCCGGGGAACCATGGGAAGGTTCTGGGGCTGTTGGAAGGAATCCTGAGCCTACAATTAAGAAAATTCAGGTAGATTATTCCCCCAAAATGAGAATTACCCTGTCTGGTTGTTTGACTTTATACAGATGTAAGGCAGAACATTAATGACTTTGTCCTTAGTTACTAAGGGTTTAAGTACTAGTTTTTCCTCTCACCTTCTGAGCTTGAACCACAGCCTCGCGCTGCTGCCAGCGTTTGTACAGCCCAAACAGAGGAGTGGCTCCATCCACCCACTGGATGAGTCCGGATCTGGTGCCCAGCGGCGTGACGGAATAATGACGGGCGTGAAACCGTGGACTCTCCTGCTGATTCACCTTTGTGAACATGGTGTTGACAATGGACAAGAACTGCATGATTCTCTCATCTAAATGCAGGTCCTCCAGTCCTAAAGCACAAAGAAAAATGTTCACAATAAACTTACAGAAAATACAGATCTTATAAAACATACTGTTTCACAGATATTTATTAATTTCGTATCTGGAGTCGTATAAATAACTTTCATATATTTGACATATGGATGCACCTTTTGGAGCTTCAAATTCTCAGGCACTCTCCACTATTATTATAAAGAGCCAGAATATTATTTAATATATAATAATGAAAAAAATGAAAATTATATACACTTCGGATGCACGTATAAATGCGGCAGAAAGGTTGTGGACAATGCCACTATATTACTTGACAGTCAGTAATAGTGTATTTTTCTTTGAATTACTCTTTAAAACAAACCTTTAAAGAGGTAGGGATAGTTTCTGCCATCCGAGCCAAGGAAATACAGCTTTTTGGGTTTGGTTTTAGTGGGCAGGATGGTGATGGTGTTGCCGACGCTCTGGATAGTAACTGCGTCTGTGGCTGACACCTCCCCTGGCAATGCCATCTCAGTGTTACTCATGGCCACCAGCCGGGGACTGATTTCATCCAGCCTGAGAAGGTAACTGGCTCGTTTCTGTGCCCTTTGCTGCAAGCTCAGCATGATCTACAAGACAGGGCGAAATTACAAAACGCAAAACACACAGCGTGCATATTGACATTTGCTGGTATCATTGGCACACAGCAGCTCTGACCTGTTTGAAGGGCACCCAGCTGCTGGCCGGGTTTGCTGGGTTGGGAGGGCTCCTCAGTTTCTCTAGAGCATTCTGGATGGCATCGCCGTATGTCTCCTGAAACCATGTTTCATGAGGAGTCTCCGCTGGTGCGGCTGTGATGCTACGAACGTGATCCAGTGCAAAAACCACAGGCTTCATCAGGGCAGAGTGCTTCTCTTTCATAATAGCCACCTTCTCATCCCTAACCAACAACAACAAACACAAGAGAGAGATCAGGGCAATGAGAACTTCAGTACAGAGCGCCACTCATTACACTTGGGTTTAAAGATCATTAGTCACACATTGCATCAGTCTTTCATTGTGTTGTCGTGACTCACTTGCGTAGAGTGTTGTTGTTCTGGACTCTCTTCACCTCTTCCTCCAGCTGTTGAATCCTGCGCAGGACGTGCATGTGCTGCTGCTGCAGAACACCCAGCCAGAGCTCGTCCCAGAGCAGAGTGACCCTCCGCAGCTCTCCCACCAACATCTGCACCTGCACACATGCAACACTCGACATCAGTCCCACGCTTTCAATACATTTCCGTCATTGTCCCATTCAATTGATTTTACAGATAAAGATCATTATTCAACATTCACATTTAAACCAAGACCAAGATTTAACCAACTTGAAGGGCACTTATTATATAATTAAAGCAACACCTGTAACACCATGGTGGAGTTAGCAGAGGAGAGCTTGTCTACGATCTTGCTGTAGCAGTCCTGCATCATGGCCTGGTCCTCGCTGGAATACATCACCATCTCCTCACCACGGCTGCTCTCCTGAGAGGCTGGACCGCTGCCGGTCTCACTCTCTCCTCCACACAGGGCCTCCCCTTGCATGTTCCCCAGCAGTGTGGGCAGGGATGACGGCAGCTTATTACCTGATAGGAAGAGCAGACTGTTAGTTAGACCTTCCACAGCAAAATCTACAGGGTCTACTCACTATCTGATGGATTATATAACAGAAACCAGAATACAAGAGTTGTTAATGGACACCAAGACAGCAAGTACCTGCAGTCTGGGCCTCTCCTCCAAGAGAGATGGAGCCCACAATGGCAGGATAGAGGATGAGGTGGGGTGAGTCCTGGGCCACTCTGCACAGCAGGCTGCAGATGCTCTGACGGATGTAGGCCTCAGGATGATTCAGTCTGGAGAACAACTGAGGGATGATGCCTACACAGAACACAGAGATATCAGTACCACCCACCTCAGTAAACCCCCTTTGGTTTATTACTGTATTGATTATTCATGGTCTAACCTCTCCATGGTGCGGTGGGTGTGGATGCTAGGCCGTGCTCCAGACCCTCCCTCAGCTCCCCAGCGTGCTTCACCAGCAAGCGTAGCAGACGGAGGGTTGCCATGACAATAACATCATCGCTGCTTTGTTTGCTGGTGTGGTTGTTCAAGAGCAGCTTGGGGTTGTCTTCATCTATGGGCACCTGGTGATCAAGGCATGTTTACATGTTTAGAACAATGCAGGAGAACCACTTAAATTCAAATTTTGTTCTTGCATAATCTTCAGCAGGGATCCTCTGACCTGTCCAGCATTGAGTTTGAGGAAGGTAAAATATGCCCTGCAGGAGACCCGATACAGGCTGAAGATCCGATCAACCACTCGTCTCCACACTCCAATCAACCCGTCAGTCACGCTGTCCTCCACCTCAGACAGCCAAGGACAGGCACTCAGCAGCTGTCTGCCAATAACATCCACCATGTCGTCTTCCTCATCCTCTTCATTCTGCAGGGCCATGTCCTCATCCTGCAGAAGACAACCACAACAAACATCAACATCAGTACACAATCAGGCAATTCAGAAAAACGGGTACAATCACGTAAACCAGTGGCTTATTATAAACATCTTAAGGACTGCATGACATCATGCCATATTTTGATATGAATGCCAACACTATTCATCTATTAATTTCCATATTACAAACAAAAATGCAGGAATTACAGCTTTGCAGGAGCACAAAAATTAAACACATTAAAATGGAACATTTAAAAAATGAAAAATAAATTAAACATGTTTTATAAATTCTAGTCATGCTCATAGTTTATAAACAACTAATCTAGAATGATTTAAACATTAGAATAGTATCTCCCACGTTTGACCTAGAAAAAACAACAGGAAAAACAAATATCTTTTTAGAAGAAAGTCATATGAAACTCTGCCTAAAACTGCAAACTCTATGACCTGAATTCCTGCTGGCCGGCACATGGCTTGACCCAAAATGCTGAAAATGGTTTCCTTGTCCTCCTCGCTGGTGCCTGCTGGGAGCAATTCCTCTATTTCTTTCTTCTCTCCGAGGAGCAGAGGAACCCCCTCGCCTTGACTATCGGCACACACACAAAAACCCAACAATGAGTCTTGTAATTTTTAACTTCAATTCTGTATTCTGAAGGAACATGTAAACAAAAGAGTTAATACCTGGCATTGTCCACAACCTTTCTGCCCCATCTGTACGCCCAGCTGGCCAAAGCGGCCCATGATTTGGCCACCTCAGGAGCCTGAGTAGTTGAGAGCTGGTACAGCTGACCCAGGACAAAGTCTGGCTCCCCAACACCAACACTCACTGGAGACAAACAAACAAACATTACATTAAATCCTTTAGGTTATGTTTAAGTAAATACTAATGTAGCATTTGGTAGAGCATTGCGTTAGCAGTGCAAAGGTTGTGGGGTTCGAGTCCCCAGGAGCATATATACTGATAAAATGTAAAACTTGAATGTAAGTCGCTTTGGATAAAAGCGTCTGTCAAATGCGTATACGTAACTTATTTTCAAATGTCCAAAAAAGATAAACATCTTCAAAGGATAAACAAAAAATAGAATCAACTAGATGATATGCTGGTTGACTGGTACAGGAATAAGTAAGGTCAGATTTACCTGTGGTCTCTGTAGTGATGTTTGGCATTCCCTGATCCTCCAGCGGCAGCTCCAACAGGCCGGAGATGTTCTTGGAGAGAGCTGAGAGGCTGGTGGACCCAGAGTTTCTCTTTACCACCATTTTGAGTTGTGGTGTCAGATCTTTCCAGTCGGCCAAAAGCCACTTGCACAGAGTAAGCACAGAGCGACAGGCGGAGCGTTCACACTTCCCAGACTGACAGTACGACAGTGCGCAGGAACTCAACATCTCCATAGCAGACACTGACTGACCTAAAAAGGCAACAAGAAACAATATATAGACATCAACAATATATAGATGAGGAGTAGATGAAAGAAACAATAGAAACACCGTTTATTCACCAAATTAAGAAGCATTCAAAGGAACAGTTGGTCTTGATAATGTAAATCACTTACCAGCAGCAAACAAAACTTTAGCCTTCTCAATCTCCAGCTCAGGTCCCCATTTCTCACCTACACTGCCCTCTAGTGACAGCTGCTTGAAGCTTTGCACAAGGTCTTGACCTTCAGAAACACCCACTGATGACGTGCTGCACTGGCCCAGAAGACGTGTGGCCAGGGCGATGTTACCCTGCTTACGGGCAAACTTTACTGCTGTCAGACAAAGCTCCATCAGATGAGAGTCCACTGGGGCAGAGGAACCTGGGGGAACCATTTATCATGACAAATTTGAGGTCCCAACAATTTCGCTACATATAGAGGTTTCAGCTTAACCCTTATGCTTAAAAATGTCTTGTGTTGTTTAACAGTTTGCTACTTAAGCTTAAAAATCACGTAAGTAAAAGTCTTGGCATACTTCAAACTGGGGTTTCTTCAACTATGCTTCTGGACAATGCCCAAGTGCACAAAGTTGATAAAACACTCACGGACAGAAGAAGGGAATCCTTACCTCTGAGCTTCTGGAAGAGCTGGCGCTGGAAAGTTGTGTAGCGGAGAGCATGTAGCCATGGCTGAACATCCTGCTGCTTGCAGGTGGTCAAGGCTTCACAGAAGAGTGGAATAAGACAGTCCTACAGACAAACACACAGAGAAATATTTTGAAAGAGCTTTACAGAGAGAAATTTTGGAGAAGTAATAATGTCTGAACATCTATTTTTTTTGCAGATGTTGATTGTATATATGTGCTGATTCGGACCTCTGGGTGCTGGTTGCAGAGGGAGTTCTCCAGAGAGTTGGCACAGTGCAACTGCAGGGCACTGAGGGTGGGCAGGGAGTCAGACAGGGTGAGGGTGGAGAGCCGCAAAGGACCCAAAGAGATACGACCCGTCTGCTTGAGGTACTTCACCAGATTGCTGAAGATCAAAACCAAAAAAAGAACATGGCTATTATCAACAGACACTACCCAACCTGACATAAAAATCAAATCCAGCTGTATTTACTTACTCAGATGAGCCAAGAACCTTCTGGTCCTGCTCGTGATTGGTTGAGGTGATGCTTCCCACAGCGCTTCTGAGCAGCTGAACCTCAATGGCCTTCTGAAGCTCTGAGGGGTCTGGACTCAACACAGCAGGCAGAAGCCTCTTAAGGTCTGTGAAAACAAAAGACCAAAGACATAAATCTTTAAAGTAAAACTGGTCATAAAGTTGAGTAAAACTGGTCATATAAGAGTTTTCCTACCCTTTTTTTGACCAAATAATTTGACTTAAATTTTACAGATTTCTAGGTTTTGAAACGTGTTCTATTATCCAGATGTTGATCATACCAATCTTATCCTTTGTTGTGGAGTTAAGGCCATAATCTTCTCCGGGCAACAGCTCCAGCTGGGCACGGCACTCTGCAAAATCCCCCTCCTCAAACCTGCTCAGAGCTCTGGAGAACCGACATTCCAACACAATCAATCATTCAACTGAAGAACTCATTCATGCAGAACGAGAAGTTCAGAAACGGGCGGTGCTGCACACCTGATGTAGTTAAAGTCAGTCTTGAGGTTGACATTTGAACTGCTGCTGTTCTTCTTGAGGTTCATCATGCTGGCCTGCCACTCCTGTACTGACTCCCAGTCGCTCAGGGCCACGTAACACTCACACGCCTTATTAGCCAGGAAGTTCAGGACCTCTGGAGAACACTCGTTGGATTTCAGCAGGACAGTCTTTCTTCCCTCTCCTATTAAAACATCCGTGATTAACCGTGAGTAACCTGAGGATAGTCTTTCAAGAGAGAGATCTGGTGGGTATCTCACCGCTACTGGTGTGTTTAGGGCTGGAGGAGTTGGTTCCTGTGAGCTTCAGAAGAGTTCGATCAAAGCCTTTAATGGAGCAGTCCATTCCTGTGACAGCACACAGCTGCTCCTGGTATTCCAAAGCCGCCTTCTCAAATCTTTACATGGGGGGAAATATGTTTCATTCTTCAAGAAAAAAATACTGATAACTGAGATGTTTCTTAATGTTATACGAAGAACAATCAACAAAAACAGCACAAGGAAAGCAGGATTCTTATTCACATACTTTTCTATCTGCAATATATTTGACTGCAAAGATTTAGGTTAATAGGCAAACATACAATCATTTTTGTGATTGTCTGCTATAATCAATACAGTGTTTACTGATACCATTTTAATAGAATAAATTTGGTCTTCACTATCAATTTGCAACAAAATAAAATATTGTTCTATCAGATCTGTTATTCATAAACAATTCAGAAACCAAAACAAAGCAAATGTTACCGTTTTAAATCAAGTTTTAAATAAACAGTTATAATGACTTTATTCTCACCTCTGCACCACGTACTCACCCACTACAGTGCAAAATCAACACCTCACAACTATGAAACAGGCCGACAAACAATTGTGCATAGAGTAAACTGGGTTCATTATTTTCAGGAGACAAAACACTTACTTTCCTTCAGCTTGCAGAGCCACTGAGCTCAGCCAACCCAGACTCCTGCCAGTACTGGCCAGGCTCCAGGCTGCCAGACCCTGTATGGCCTCTGGGCATCTCAGCTCACACAACGCCTCCACCAACATGGTGATTGGCACCTCCATTTCTGGACCCTGCAGGAGAAACACAACAAGTTAGATGTTTGGTTGTTAAATTTCAAACTGATCAGGTGTGGAGAAGCAGCTTTATTAAAGTGACTGACATCTGTATTTTACCAACATTGCAGCAGTTTGTAAGGGGCGTGGCTTAAGTCTCACCTGTGCATTGCTGTTCTTGATCTCAGTAAGCAGGTCGAACCCATGACGGACCGTGACCGCTGGCTGACCTGATAGAAGCCCCACCCTCATTAGCGCCAAACGAATTCTGGTCAGCCAATCCTGACACGTCTGACGGTTTGTGTAGAAAAATGTTCTAATGCCCTAAATGTGAAGTAAGGCATGTTAAAAGTCAAGCAAAACCTCATGGTGGAAAATACTTAGGTGCAAGTAGGTTTACGCCTGTGTCATAACTGAACACAGTAACATCAACACAGTAGAGAAATCAGTTCTAACACAACGGCTAGCAGCAGATTTGAACACACCTTAGGTGGTGCGGTGAGAGCACTGGCGCAGCCTTCGTAAGCATTATACATGAGTTTCTCCAGGTTCTCCAGGTACTGCAGCAGCAGAGCCAGACGAAGCTGATTGGTGTGGTGACCTTCATCACTCTCTCCTCCACTCCACTGACTCAACTCCTGCTCTGTGTTCAGACTGTGAGCCGCCAGACTGCGGATCATACCTACAAGCAGCAGAGATAGTGACCTTTATTACCTACTGAGAAACCAAATTACAAAGGTCCTTATTTTAGGTACATTCTTTATTACTCTGTCAACAGCAGCTCACTAACCTTCTATGGTCTGGAAGGTGTCCTGGGCTCGTCCCAGAGGGGTGCGAAGTTTGGAGAGCACGGTGAACTGAGCAGCCTCCCATACAGCCCACTGCCACAGCACAGCCTCGGTCTTCAGCAGAGCACGGGGCACCACGGCCGAGTCCTTCTTCTCCAGCCGCTGGCAGCTGTGATACAGCCGCTCCAACCATGGCTCCTTACTGTAAATTACAACAAAATAAAGAACTAGTCTAATACAAACTGCTTTGTTTGAACTACATTCCATCAACACTACATTAATTAATCAGTTATTACAAGAAGACATACAAAATGCATCATGAATGGCTGATGCAGTTTTAAATATATGAATATCTCGGCCGCCTACTTACCCGCCACGGTGGACCGTTCCATACAGTATAAACCCAATGAGGTCAGAGAAGTCCTGTGGGTGGAAGGTGTTGCTAGGCACTTTGCTCATGTGTCGGCGGATGGCCAGTGAGATCTCCTTAATCTCCGAATGACTACCGGCGCTGCTGGGAGACAAGCTGACAATTACCATCACATCCGCTACAGCCGGAGATGTAACTAGGAGGCAAGTTTTCCCACTTTGTTTTCCACTGTGTGAATTCAGGAGAAACGGAGCTCTGGCTAACCTTAATGCAATGTGCAGGGGAACGGATCTCAACAATTTCCCGAAGGTCTGCCGGACTCGGGCTGCTGAGTGGACTAGCTGAACTCGGCACACGTCCACACACCTGTGCAGACACAGAGGACAGAAAGGGTGCTGTTTAAATATAATGTTTTACCTGCCAAGAGCTGGAGGAAAACTAGCAACCCTAATGAATGTTCCTGTAGAAACACAATGTGTAGGAGAATGTGTGATTACCTCTGGAGAAGCTCGGCGGGCAGGGAGGTTGACAGAACCTGTAGACTGTTACAAGATTGCAGGCATATGGTGGGGTCTTCATTCAAGGCTTCAGAGAAGAAAACAAGAACGTTAATGTTTATTCAACACTGTCTACAATTCTTATGATGTTATAATCTCAATTCAAACATTCACACGACAATGAAAATCCTGTCATTGTTTACACACCCTGTTGGATTTTTAATAACAATCCACAATAATTATTTAATAAGGGGTAATATTTATATCTTTACTGATATAGTACAGTAACTATTCTGATCATTTTTCCTCTACCATAAACTTCATTCACTTAGACTCAGCAACACAGACATTCACTCACAATTTGCCAGTAAGCCTTTGCAGAATTTGTGAAAGGAAGGCAGCGAGAACAGAGGGGAGTATGTCTCAGATTTCTTCATCATCAGAGACACTTCTAATGACCAGGTGAGTAACAGCCTCCTAAAATATAAGACAAAATAAACTTTAGTCCTGTATTGAGTCACAAAAATTACAATCCCTAATTTTCTTTCTAAAAATCTTGTTGCCATATGTAAAAAGTCAAAAGAAGGTGTAATTACACTCATAAGCGTGTCAGTGATTATAACAGCTGAATGAGCCAGTGCTTTAGATGAATGACATCATAACAGAGAGGCAGTGTGGGCTCTGTACCTCGCCTCAGGGTTGAGATGATCCTTGCTGAGCAGCATAGCCAACAAATTAAGAAGCGTGCTGAAATGTCTTTTGGTTGCCGTGGTAACTGTGCTGATGACAGCACCGTCAAAAAGGGATGGGGAAGAGGAGCTCAGGCTGCTGGAGATAAAATGATCGTGTCTTGGGAAACAAAGAGAGAGAGAGAGAGAGAGAGAGAGAGAGAGAGAGAGTTACAATGCAACTATATAATACTGCACAAGAAACTAAACTGTTCCTAACAAATTATTTAAACTAATGAATCAGGGCAATATGTAAACCAGTTCAACAGATTCCTTGGAAAAATCAATTGCTCAGTTTTTACTATTGCTTATTATTAATTATTATTATTAATTACTATTGGTGTTGTTTTTTTACCTGGTACAGTGAGAGTAAAGGGTGTACAGAACCGCGTATTGGACCGCAGGGTGATGGACAGCCAAATCAGAGTGAACCACAACCAGATTCTGACTGAGCAGTGCAAAAACAGTAGGCGACAAAGCCCACATCTGCAACACAAAGGTACAAAAAAAATACAGCTACTTCAGTTCCTCAGGCGTAACTGCTTTCACAGAACTGATATTGTGTAAACATTACCAACAACGACAGTATCTCATTTCAGAGAAACAATACATACAAAAGTATTGACAGTGCCCGTGTGTGATGGGTGTTTAAAAGCACCACAAATGACTGTATTCAGAAAATCATAGTATTCATAAGACATAAGAGTGAATCAATGCTGACCCCAATGAGTGAGTTCTTGGTGTTGCCAATGGTGGTGAGAGTGCTGAGGTTGAAGATGAGGATAAACTCGGCTCTCTCAGGGCTGAACTGCATTTGGATGAAGGCTGGATGTTGTATATGGGGACAGGCAGCAGGAAGACCCAGAGGACTCAGCAAACTGTTCAACGCACAAACCATCTCGCCCAAGACCAGTTTATAAGCTGCTTCCAGGATGGGGATGTTCTTCAGGCTCAGCACAGCATGATAAACTCCATGTGCTGCCGCCATCACCTATGACACAAAGCCATTAACTCAATGCCGTCCACTTTAAATGCTGTTTGAATCTGTTCATCTGAGGTAATAAAATCATACCTCTTGTTCTCTGTGGAAGCGCAGCTCCAGTAGTTGGGAGTTTGGGGCCAGCAACTTTTCCACGAAAGAGGCTGGGAGTTTAGTGTTGATCTGGTCAACAATCTGCAAAGACCCACATGAAACAAATTCCTTAAATGTGTGTAAAAGAACTTCAG
>JBAJNP010008761.1:0-16423 GCA_036877545.1 Yasuhikotakia modesta
TACTGTGCTCAATTGGCCTGCCAACTCTCCTGACCTGAACCCCATAGAGAATCTGTGGGATATTGTAAAGAGAAAGTTGAGAGACGCAAGACCCAACACTCGCTACTATCGAAGCATCCTGGGCCTCTATAACACCTCAGCAGTGTCACAGGCTGATTGCCTCCATGCCATGCCGCATTGAAGCAGTCATTTCTGCAAAAGGATTCCCGACCAAGTATTGAGTGCATAACTCAACATAATTATTTAAAGGTTGACTTTTTTGTATTAAAAACACTTTTAACACAACTTTTATTGGTCGGATGAAATATGCAAATTTTTTGAGATAGGAATTTTGGGTTTTCATGAGCTGTATGCCAAAATCATCAATATTAAAACAATAAAAAGGCTTGAACTACTTCAGTTGTGTGTAATGAATCTAAAATATATGAAAGTCTAATGTTTATCAGTACATTACAGAAAATAATGAACTTTATCACAATATGCTAATTTTCTGAGAAGGACCTGTAGAAGCGCTGCTTAGCAGAGGGAGCGAACCATAGAAAAAAAGGAGTCAACACTATCAACACACAAAATTACATCCTAGGACGTAACACCCCCACCATTAAAAATTGTAAACAACAATCATTGTTTATAATTTACAAAATCTCAATATCACCATCAACTAGGTAAAATTTTAAGATTGAGACAATGCATCAGTAACGATATTATCAGAGCCTCTTTTATAGTGAATATCAAGATTAAATTCTTGAATGGCAAGGGACCACTGCATAAGACATTGATTTGAGTTTGATATGCATTCAAGGAAAATATGTGTCTTTTATGGTCTGTATACACAACTATAGGGCTACACTACCACCTATATACACCTGAAAGTGTTGGCCATCAACATTGCCAACGCTTCTTTCTCTATAACACTATAGTTCTGCTGACACTTTGAGAACTTTATAGAGAAATAAGAGATTGGAGGCTCTACACCGAATTGATCTTCCTGCAGCAGGACTGCACTGGCTCCTGTGGCTGAGGCATCAATTTGCAACTTAAATGGGACACCAAATTCTGGGGTTTTGAGTATAGCTGTACTACAAAGCAAATATTTTGCAACATTAAAAGCATGTTCACAGCTGGGTGTCCAGATGAATCTTTTAGGAGTGCTTAACAAATCTGTTAGTGGTGACACAACAGAGGAAAAATTTGGGCAGAAAGCATGATGATATCCACACATCCCTAGGAACCTCTAAAGCTCACGTTGATTGGAAAGGACAGCCATTATGTTGGCTTCAAAAGGTTTGACCATCCCCTGGCCAACTTGCTTACCCAGATAGGTGATCTTTCCTGAACTCACCCTTAGCAAGGTTTAAGGTCAATGAGGAATCAGCCAGACGTTGAAGTACTTTTCTGAGACTGGATACATGTTCCGCCCAAGTAAGTTAATAAACAACCACATCGTCCAAGTACACCTCACAGTTCTTAACATCTGCCATCACTGTATTCATTAAATGATGGAATGTGGCGGGAGCATTCAACATCCCGAAGGCCAAGACAGAATACTGTAGCAAGCTGTCTGGAGTAACAAAAGCAGATTTCTGAAGCACGCTGTGTCAAAGGCACCTGCCAGTATCCTTTTAGAAGATCTAGCTTTCTTACATACTTAGTGTTACATACTCTGTCCACACAATCTTCCATCCTAGGAAGCGGGAAGGAATCAGCCTTAGTTATATGATTAACTTTGCTATAGTCAGTGCAATAGGTGGAATCAGGTTTTGGTACCAGTAAGCAAGGCGAACTCCAAGGACTTTGACTTGGCACTGCAATTCCATACTTCAGCATATACTCCACTTTAGACTTCATCATATCACGCTTTTGAGGATTAACCTGATAAGGATACTGTTTAATTGGGGATGCATTTCCAACATCAATGTCATGGAAACAAACTGTAGTCTTTCCAGGCACATCTGAAAACAGCAAAAGGAATTCATGCAACAACTCAGACAGTTCTTTAACTTGACATTCACCAAGATGAGCAGGGTAATTCTTCAGATTGCTTATAATAGCAGAATTCTTTAATCGTGTAGAGGATATATACATAAACAGCAGTTTCAAACAAGCTTTTTTCTCAACCTCAACAGAGGTCCCTAGAACAGAGGTCCCAATAGATTAGTTCAGATTGGGGGCCACCTGCTGGATTTCTGTTACAGGGCACAGATCCTCTCATTCTGAATATACAGGCCGATATAAAGGCTGGCCTTGAGAGGCCAGAATGTTTAAAGAGCTACCTGGCAGCATGGAAGCTACTGCCAGGAGTATCTCAATGGGTCTTGCGTTGAGATACTCTCACTCTATGTTAGTTGGGCCTGTGCAGGCTCTGGTTATGGAACAAGAAGCATACACTCTCTTGAGGGAGGAGACCAAGAGGTGGTCCCTCTTCAGCTTCGGGAGTCTGGGATTCATAGCCGTTGCATCCTATTTTAGGTCTGAGGCATCTGAATCACTCAGTCAAACAACTGAAGTTCATCATTCTCACTGTGAGAACAGGTGGTGTCCCAGAATTGGTCTGAGGACTGGTTTGTGACCAAAGATCTAAAAACATGCTTATTTCTGCTCCCTATCTATCCTCAAAACAGGAAGTTATTGAGGTTTGCTTTCAGGGGCAAATCTTACCAATTTCGAGTACTTCCATTTGGCCTTGTTCTCTCACCCCGCACTTTGACCAATTGTGTGGATGCAGCTCTGCGATACCAGAGCATCCACATACTAAAATGATATATTTTATATATATTGTATTCTAATATATCTATATATAATGGTTGATCTTAGCTCCTTTGGAGCAATTGGCGATTCAACATTGAGATTCTTCCCCATGTGAACTAGCCAGGGTTCAGATTAGACATCAAGCAAGTGTGCTTTCTCCGGTTCAGAGAACCACTTATTTGGGTGATGGATTCGACCACGATGCGGGCACATGTCTCACACTCGATCCTTTCTGCAGAATCGATCCTTTCTGCAGTCACAATGGTCAGACACTGCCTGCCCCTCACTGTTCTGTTTGGCCTGCTGTACACCAGACCCCTGCAGTGGTGGCTCAAGACCGAGGAGTTTTTCCCTGAGGGGGAATCCAATCCACATGATCAAGGTCACGAGACATTGCATCCATACCTTACACGTGTGGAGAAAACCTTGGCTCCTCTCTCAGGGCCCGTTGCTGGGAGCTCTTGGTCACCACACTATGCTAGTGACAGATGCATCCCTCACTGGTTGGTCATGAGGTCATGAGGTCATGCGGTCATGAGGTCACCCAACCTGTGGTCTATGAGAAGGTCGCCATCTTACTTGGCACATCAACTGCCTAGAAATGCTAGCAGTGTTTTGGCTCTCAGACCTGAGAGACTGCCCATGTTGGTGCGCACCAACAACAATGCAGTGTTGGAAATTACAGGGCCTGATGGCAGCTGTTCCCAACAGAATTCCTTTTGGCTTTCTGTGAATGAGGCCCCTACAGTGGTGGCTTACAACCAAGGTTTTTTTCCTAGAGGCGGAAATCCACTTTGCATGATCAAGGTCACACACCTTAGACATGTAAAGAAACCTTGCTTCCTATCTTAGGAAGCCCCGGACTGGGAGCTCTTTGTCACCATATAACACTCGCTTACTCCCCTGCCCACAGCTGCAGAACCTGTGGGTATGGGCCCTGAGGAGACCATTTTACAATACAGAGTTCCTTCTACGAGGAAACTGTGTGTCTTTGAAGTGGAAGTTTTTCACTTCCTGATGCAGAGACCAACAGCTTGGCCCAGTTAACTGTCCAGCTGGTACAGTGCTTGAGTTCTTGCAGGCATGCCTCTGTAGGATCCTCTGTAGGACACTCAGACCTACAACTCATAGCTCTAACTGAGACATGGATCAAACCAGAGGACACTGTCACTCCTGCAGCCCTCTCCACGAATTTCATCCTCTCCCACACACCTCGCCCAGCCGGTTGAGGTGGAGGCACAGGCCTACTCATCTCCAAAGATTGGAAATTCAACCTTTTATCATCTCTTGACAGTTACACCTCATTTGAATCTCATGCAATTACTGTCACCCACCCCACTAAAATTCATGTTGTACAGGTAGTTATTTATCATCCACCAGGTCAGCTAGGTGATTTCTTGGAAGAATTTGATCTGCTACTGTCCCAGAGGATGGCACTCCACTAGTTGTACTTGGTGACTTCAACATCCACCCAGTGAAACGTCATGGGCCCTGAGGAGACCATTTTACAATACAGAGTTCCTTCTATGAGGAAACTGTGTGTCTTTGAAGTGGAAGTTTTTCACTTCCTGATGCAGAGACCAACAGCTTGGCCCAGTTAACTGTCCAGCTGGTACAGTGCTTGAGTTCTTGCAGGCATGCCTCTGTAGGATCCTCTGTAGGACATCTTTGTCAGGCCAAAGAGGATGCCTACAGACAAGGGGACAGGGTATTTTACAATTAGACCAGGAACACACTAAATAAGGAGATTAAATAATGGCTAAAAGGACCTATGCAAAAATGTTAGAAGATCAGTTCACTTCAAACGATCCAACTTCATTGTGGACAGGTCTGCAAAGCTATCACAAACTACAAGACACCATCCCCAAGCACTGAGGTGAATCAATGACTTGCTAAAGACCTGAATGAGTTTTTTTTGTACATTTTACATTACATAACCAAACAATTAAACCCTAACTACCCCATTAACACAGTACAGGATACAAAGCAAAGAAGAAAAAAGCAAGTGGGGGATGTTTAGCAATCAACACATAATCACAAAATACAATTCTGTCGTTAAGGTAAAATCAGTTTTGAGGAAATTAGAAATTGATGATAAGATTTAGGGTCCAAGGAACATATCCTCTCCAGCTGTATAATACATAACCATCCAGGTTATGTGTTCACCCATCCAGGCTTTGAAGCATGGAGGATCTGAAGATAGTAAAGTGCTAGTTGACAGGAGGCGTTGTTTTGTTTAATATATCAATCAATACTAGTAATCGCATGGCAAAGTTGCGTTTATTCCTGTTTGTTTTCGCGGGGGCTTTCACACTCAGCAAAACTAAGTTAGAAGGCGTGGCCAAAGCCAGGTAAATACAGCGCGTGCAAAATGAATCTGAAATGAATCATGAGGTAAAGCTGGTTTGTATAAAGTTGTCCCCCTGTCCTCTGACTCCTTAATCTCTCTTCCTATCGGAACTTCCAATCTGCTGCAAACAAAGCAGACTTCATTTCAGCTATCGCCTCACACTCAGACCTACAACTCATGGCTCTAACTGAGACATGGATCAAACCAGAGGACACTGTCACTCCTGCAGCCCTCTCCACAAATTTCATCCTCTCCCACACACCTCGCCCAGCCGGTTGAGGTGGAGGAACGGGCCTACTCATCTCCAAAGATTGGAAATTCAACCTTTTATCATCTCTTGACAGTTACACCTCATTTGAATCTCATGCAATTACCGTCACCCACCCCACTAAAATTCATGTTGTACAGGTAGTTATTTATCGTCCACCAGGTCAACTAGGTGATTTCTTGGAAGAATTTGATCTGCTACTGTCCCAGAGGATGGCACTCCACTAGTTGTACTTGGTGACTTCAACATCCACCCAGTGAAACGTCATGTTGCCGGCTTTACCACCCTGCTTGGTGGTCCTCCATGAACACCGCTCTAGTCTCAGGGCCACAGAGAGGAGATGGCACAAATCAAATAACCCTTCTGACTTTAACACATACCGCCCACTCCTTGCCTCCTTTTCAGGAAATGTCTTCATTGTGAAATCTACCTACTACCATGACAAAATTTAAAACTACACCGACTCTCGCTCCCTGTTCAAAACCTTCTCCTCACTTCTCTGTCCTCCACCACCATCATCTACCCTCACAGCTGATGACTTTGCTACCTTCTTTATTACAAAAACATCTTCTATCAGCAGCCAATTCTCCTCACCTCAATCCGACAACCACTCCAAGCTCACTTCTTATTCTCTGTCATCTTTCTCCCCACTCTCAGAGACAGAAGTCTCAAATGTAATCCTTTCTTCCCATCCCACTACCTGTCCACTCGACACTTCACACTGGTATTTTTCCCACAGCTTTTAAGCAGACCATTTCTAAATCCTGCTCTTCTGGACAACTACAGACCAGTATCCCTTCTCCCATTCATCTCTAAAACCCTAGAGCTAGTTGGTTCAAGCAACTCTCTACTTTCCTCACAAAGAACAACCTACTGGACACCAACCAATCAGGCTTTAAGAGTGGCCAATGGCTCTACTCTCTGTTACTGAAGCTCTATGTTTGGCAAGAGCTGCATCTAAATCCTCCATCCTTATTTTGCTGGATTTGTCTGCTGTTTTTGACGCTGTCAACCATGAGATCCTCCTATCAAGCCTCAGGAAAATGGGTATCTCAGGACCTGCACTTCAGTGGGTTACCTCATACCTCTCAGGTAGATCCTTCAGGATGTTATGGAGGGGTGAGGTCTCGAGGCCACATCACCTCATCACTGGTGTTTTCCAGGGCTCTGTTTTTGGACCACTTCTCTTTTCCATCTATGTCTCCACTAGGGTCTGTCATCGACGACAACACACGACGACACACAACTGTACTTCTCCTTTCAACTGGAGGACACTACAGTTGCTGCTCGCATCACAGCCTGCCTTACAGACATCTCAACTTGGATGAAGGTTCACCACATTTGACTTAACCCTGCCAAGACTGAACTACTCATAGTAATCCCCTCAAACCCAACACCTTGCCACAACTTTTCCATCCAGCTTGGATCATCCACAATTACTCCTTCCAGAACAGCCTTGGAGTCATGTTCGATGACCAATTACATTTTACCGATCAGATAAATTCGACAGCAAGATCCTACTGATTTGCTCTATACAACATCAGGAAATTCAGACCTTTCCGGTCTCAGAACTGTCTACACAACTCCTGGTCCAAGCATTAGTTCTCTCCAGACTGGATTATTGCAATGCACTCCTGGCTGGCCTACCAGCAAGTACTACCAAGCCGCTGCAAATGATTCAGAATGCAGCTGCGAGGGTAGTCTTCAACGAGCCAAAAAGAGCACGTCACCCCTCTTCTTACCAGACTGCACTGGCTACCATTGGCTGCTTGAATCAAGTTCAAGGCGCTGATGGTAGCCTACAGAACAACCACTGGGTCTGCACCAAGTTACATAAACTCATTGGTACAGACCTATGTGCCCTCCAGAAGCCTGCATTAAACTAGTGAGCAACACCTCTTGGTGCCACACCACAGTGGCAAGAAATCGCTGGCACAAACCTTCTCCTGGATTGTTCCCTCCTGGTGGAATTACCTTCCAGTCTCTATCAAAACAGCTGATTCACTCTCCATCTTCAAAAAAAGTAAAAAAAAGTGAAACTCACCTTTTCAGACAATACTTCCCCAATTAATACCACTCAACTACTACTAACACTTAGTTTTCTTTTCATTTTTCTTCTTTTCTCTCTACTCTCTCTATTTACACTTACACTCACTTATTTACACTGCTTACTCTACACTAGTCTAGGGAAAATTGTACTATGCTTTTAAGATTGTTGTTTTTTTCAGTTGATGCACTGTTTCTATTGTTCCTTCATTTGTAAGTCGCTTTGGATAAAAACATCTGCTAAATGCATAAATGTAAATAAATGTAAGATTTCCAACTCCAAGTATTTTTTGCAAGAATCATGCCCATCAGAAGAGATTGTTGCTGATGATTTGATAGAGTGTTTAAAGTCTCAGAATATCCAAAAATTGCAAGATAGTGGTCTGGCCTAATTTCCTTTTGCAAAACCGTTGAAAAAAAATCAAATATCACAGTCCAAAAATAAATTAGGGCAAAACCAAAACATATGTGACAAGGAGCCCTCATTTATTTTTCATCTATCACAAACTGGGGAAATAGAATTGAATATTTTACTTAATTTCATTTTGGAATAGTACAATCTATGAATTACCTTAACTGAATCAACCTGTGCCTCACATTTATTGAGCAATTATGAATTCTTTGGATTCACCAAAAAACATTGCTCAAATGTACTAGATTTTGGTTTGTAAATAAAACATGGGATGACCGTTTGAGCATTATATCTCACTTTTAGGTACCGAAAAAATTGTAGCCTTGGAGATTAAATGCAAATTGCAACTGACTAAAAGATGCAAATTTTCCATCAATGTAGAGATCCTCAATAGACCTCAAACCTTTACATTTTTTCATAAATTAAAACCTTGGTCTAACTGAGAGGGTTTGAACATATGATTGTTTGCTATGGGTGTAAGGACAGAAATGTCAGGTGATTTAAGATGTTTCCTTATTTGATTTAATATCCGTATTGAATTTTTAATTATTAAATTAGTCCCAATTAGTTTTGCTGAAGGAGAAACTTTAGAAAAGAGTAAAACTGAAAGACAAGATGTGGTTACAGACAATGTCTCAAATCTAAGCCATAAGGGTACAGCCGCAGAGAAAGGAGGACCCCTTCTGGAAGTAAGATAATGCCCTAGCATTTGCTGCCCAATAATTAAACTTAAACACCGGCCCTAGGCCTCCAATTTGAGTGGGTTTCTGTAAATGCATTTTTGCTATTCGGGGGGTCTTGTAAGCCCAAATAAATGGCATGATAATTGAATCTAAGAGCTTTAAAAAAGATACAGGTAAATAGATAAACAAGTTTTGAAATAGGTATAGGAGTTGTGGCCTTCATCGCTCTATATGTTCTTTCAATTTGTCAATCCTGGCTAGAAAGTTTAATTTAAATATTAACTTGGGTTTTTTTGGGACCACAATTTCAAGGTATGTAAAGTGGTCTTCGACTACTTTAAAAGGCAAAGGGCCAATGTGGCTGGTATTTGCCTAGCAAGTGACATAAACTCACGTTTGGACCAGTTAATAGTATACCCAGAGATTTTTCCAAAAGCGTTGATATAATCAAGCTGATAGGGGATTGATTTGGCTTGATCAGAAAGATTAATTTCTAATAGATATTAATAGATCGTCAGCATATAGACTAACTAAAGCTTCATCATTTCCAACGCAATATCAAAAGGTGAGGGGATAGAGGATCTCCTTGCCTGACTCCTTGACACAATTCAAATGGACTAGATTTGTTGGAATTTGACAGAATGGATGAACGGGGACACAGATATAACATTTCAACCAATCTGATGAAATGATTACCAAATCCAAATTGTTCAAGAGCTTTAAGCATGAATAGCCACTCTGTTTGATTAAACGCCTTATGGGCATCCAGTGAGATAATTGCACCTGAGGTTTCTTTAACACAGTCCCCATATAGAATGTTAAGTAAGAGACAAACGTTGGAAAAGGAAAAGCGACCTGGTATAAACCCAGTTTGGTCTGGGTGTACTATTGTTGAGATATGTTGTCTGAGTCTGTTTGCCAATTCTTTTGTTATCACCTTCTGATCTAAAAAAAGAAGCGATATAGGTCTATAATTGGCTGGTTCAGTGTTGTCTTTTGCTTTCTTTAATAGAACACAAATATTGGCTTTATATAATGAATTGGGGAGTCTGCCGTTTTCATAAGAGTCATTTATCATTCTCAATAAATAAGGGGCTAGTTTCAAAGAGAAGGCTTTATAAAATTCACAACCAAAGCTATCAGGACCTGGTGCTTTGCCAGACGGAAAAGACTTGATGGCCTCTAAGATGTCTGTTTCAGAGAATAAGTTTTCTAGGTCTTCTTTTGCAGTTTCATTTAATTGGGGAAGCATAAGCTTATCAAAATAGAGTCATAAACTTCTTGACTAGCTTTGCATTTTGAAGAATAAAGATCCAAATAATAATCCCTAAAAGATTCATTAATTGCTTCTGGACAGGTTACAATCTCAGCTGTTTTTGATTTAATTTAATAATGGTTTGTTTTGCTTGCTTACCTCTCAGCTGTCTTGCTAATAAAGTTTCTGGCTTATCACCCAATTCAAAATGCTTTTGTTTCAATTTGAGCAAGAGATTCTCAACTCTTTTACCTAGAACTGAGTTGTATTCATACCTTAAAGCCAATACCTTATTGTAATCTTGTTGTAATTCAGAATTTCTATATTCTTTTTCTTATGGTGATAATGCGTTTTAAATAATTAAAAGCCTGCTATTACTATTTTTCTTACTAGCAGTTTCATAAGCGATAATATGTCCTCTTATAGCCGCCTTAAGGGTATCCCATAAGACTGAGTCAGAAACTTGTCCATTATCTTTATACATAAAGAAATCATCCATTTAGTATTAATATATTTTAAGAAATCATCCAATTTAGTATTAATATATTTTCCAAAGCTGGGTCTTTGAGTAAATACGGATTGAAAAGCCAACAATAATTTTGTCTTGGTAGAACATTATTAAGCTCAAGTGAGACTGGACTATGGTCTGATATCAAAAAGTTATGATACTGTGTACCCGTTATTCTATGTATCAGTTCGGAAGTAACCAAAAAACTGTCAATTCTAGTATAGGATTTTTGAACATGTGAGTATTCCCTATAATTTGGGTGTTGCAACCTCTAGATATCTACCATGTTCCTATCATCAATCAGTCTATTGAGGATCTGTACAGAGACTATATTAGGAGGTGGATTTGAAGATAAACAGTCTAAAATTGGGTCTAAATAACAATTGAAATCCCCACCTATAACAACATTTATGCACCTGGAATTAAATAAAAAAAAAATTAAAAAAATTGAGGATCATCAATATTTTGACCATATACATTTAACATTGTAATGTACAAAGAACTGAGCTGTCCTGTAACCATTACATATCTGCCATTAGAATCTGTAAACATTGAATCGAGTTGAAAGTAAAAACACCTTTCCGAAATAAAATTGCTGCACCCCTGGCCTTGGTACTGAAAGGAGCCTGATAGACCTGGGAAATCCAGTTTGCCCTAAGTTTACGTTCTTGCCCCACAGCAATATGTGTTTCTTGAAGAAATAAAATGTCTGCTTTCAAAGACTTGAGATAGGTAAACACTTTGCCTCTTTTAATAGGATGGCAAAGCCCCTTAACATTCCAAGATACCAATGTTAAAGTAGGATTTCCTTTGATTATTCCCTTTCATTTACCTCTTGTAGCAAACATGCCCCGCAAGAAGAAAAGAACAATGACAAAAAACAAATAGACACATGAACTTTTAACCCCCTAATCCACCCAAATGCCTTAAATAACTTCCCCAAATGAAGCATTATGGCTTCCCCTTAATTACAAGTGCACCAAACCCCTGAAGCAGAGTTTTAAATTAAACTAACACTTTTAACTAAGCTAAGTGAAGCGAGAAAAAAAAACAAGATATTACAACTCCACCACAAAGTCTTGTCCAAAAAAAAAAAAACAACAAAAGTCATATTCACATACAGTCATTGTACAAACTCCATAGCCCTACACATCTGAATTTATTCTTAAGAAGATCCAATGACTTGCATCACATCTGTGTCTATATATCGCTTTGCATCCGTGAGAGATGTGAACTTTCTGGTATTTCCATTACAGGTGGAGCAAAGCTTGGCGGGGAAGCACAGAACATGATGCAACTTAAATCTCTTAACACTTGCAGCACCTCGCTGAAGCTCTGCCGTTGTTCCATTACCTCAGACATGTAATCTGGAAAAAACAACACTCTATGTCCCTGGTATTCAAGTTGTTGTCCCTGTCTAAGGTGGAGAATGCACTCTTTAACCTGGAAATAATGGATCCGTGCAATTATTGCCCACAATCTACCCCCTTCGAGGGGTTTCGGCTGCGGGACTCGGTGCATGGTCGATGACTGGGGGTTCGGAGAATTCTTGTTGCATTATCAGCTCTGTCACAAACTCGGTTGGCCTTCCTTTTTCAGCACCTTCTGGGAGACCGACAATTCTGATGTTATTGCGGCGTGATCGGCCCTCAAGGTCGTTGAGCTTGGACTTAAGCATCTTGTTCTCTTTGTTTAATGCATTCAATAAGGTTTCCAAAGAGATAATACGAGTTTCACCGGTCTGTCCCTCTACCGTCTCGACTCAGTTAGCTCTCGCTGTGTCGTTTGTATGGCTCGAAGACTCGCTTCAAGTTTATCGAATCTCTCGTCGAGGGCGCTGATAGTCTTATCCGAGATCTTCTCTATAAGCAGCGACATGTCTTTTCCCTCAAAGCCGAGGCCCACCGTTGGGTTCGTCACCATGTTGTCTGATATCCTGTGCTACGAGCTGGCCCCCATCTTTTTACAGATCTTTAACTGAAGTTGTGTGAAGTCCCTGCCTGCTTCAAATGCTCCACCATCATTCCCATTCCAAAGAAACCCAAGAGAACTGGACTAAACAACTATAGACTTGTGGCGTGGTCTGTGGTCATGAAGTCATTTGAAAAACTGTTTCTGGCTTATCTGGACATCACTGGACCCCCTGCAGTTGTGCATTGGATGATGCCATAAACAGGGCCATTGCATTCTGTAACATCTGGACAGGCCACAGTGAGATCCTGAGATCCTGTTTGTGGACTTCAGTTCGTTCTTCCCTACACTCCTCCAAGCCAAACTAAACCAGCTCCCTGTCCCCAACCCTATCTGTCAATGGATCAACAGCTTTTTGACAGATAGTCAACAGCTAGTCAACAGCAGTATTTTTGACAGATAGTCAACAGCAGTATTGTCTCCTCTCTGCTCTTCTCCCTCTACACCTGGACTTTCCCCACTCACCATCATGGACAGCACTGAGCGGACACTTAGTTTGGGTTTTACAGCGTAGATGGTAAAGCGTTAAAGATGTTCATGTTTTTGTCTCCTTTCGTCACGTTTTTAAATCTAAATGTTGACACGTGAATACCAGCGTGTGTTTGTGAAGCACGTTAAGAGATCTACAATTCATGCCGTTTTATTGTTGCGTTTGTCAGCCAACACGCAGATTAACAGACTGTCAGATATTTGTTTCATAAATGTGTGATTAAATCTCAGTTATGGTGTTTTTTGGGGACGTATCCGTTGAATCAGACTTTCTCTAAAGTAACATCCCTAACACGTATTAGCTGTTTTTTCATCAGAGTACATTGCGTGTATGTTGCGTAAAGGAGCCGCTCAGTCTGCGGCTCTAAATGATGCGGGAAAGTATGTTGCGTGCGCGTTTTCCCCTGTCTGCTGCAGACGTGCGTGTTTGTCTGATTCTCCGTCTCCCTAAACTTTTATTATTCTCTTATTCACTATGATTGATAGTTTGTCGTCGAGCTGCTTTTGACTGTAACTGATTTTGCGGCACAGTTTGAAACTCAGCGTCTTTTATAGGAATTAAATCTAGCGGGATTGTGAGTATGTTGATGTCTGAATATCTCTCACAGTTTCTTCGCTCATTTAATCTTCAGTCAAACACGGATCTGTCCCGCTAACCCATGCTCTGAATGCGCGCGTGTACTATATATACTACAGCACGCAGTGAACGCGCGTCACTTAATGCAGCGTTTTGATTGGCTTATGAAAATGAGTCACATACTCGATTTTGATTTACATATTACATATTTTGTAATATTACATATTTTGATTTCGCATATCTTTAAACCGGCAATCACGATATTATCATACACGGTATATATCGCACATCCTTACTTACAGATAACATCCTCCATAAAGGTAGTGTAATCTGTTTAAAAGGAAGGATTCACCTTAAACCGTTTTTAAGATTTAAAGCCTGCTGTTCTGCAATCCTGTTGGCAAGATCTCTTCAGCATTTCTGAGTGGTAGACCAATACGATAATGACCGTCAATCAGTCTTGCTGAATGGGACATGAAATGAAACTGACATGAAACTGCTGACTTTCCTTCAACATTCCTGTCTGTTCTTCATGTACAGCCTCAGGAAAATCAGCCTTAAACTGCTGTTTCCACAACTCCTCCAACTTCATTACTGCAATCCTATTCACAGTGACAGAAGGTTGGTCAACATCATCCTTCATATCCACTCTTTTAAGTGGTCCACTAACAGTCCAGCCAGACACGGTCTTGTACAGCAGTTGGACCATTATCCTGATTTCGTATAATCCCCCAAGGCTCCACTGCTTCTGGAACATTAGAGGCAATTAAAAGCTCAATACCAGCATTAATTGTAGGTAAACATATGTTACTCAAATGAGGCCAATATTCAAGAACTACCAACTGATTTATCTTGATTCATAGTTCTAAGAAGGACATTAACTCTCTTTCCAGAGAGATTGAGCTTGTTCATTAAAATGTCAGTTTGAAATGAAGCAGAACTCCCAGAATCAAGAAAGGCATATGTCATCACCACATTATTTCCCATTTTTTATTTAACACACACTGGAACAATAGATAATGCACAAGCGTTGCTACCAGCCCCAGTAAAACCACTGGAGTGCAAAGAAACCATGACACTGCCTATTACTGGCTTGGAATCAAATCTCTAGTCAAAAGACTTGGGTGCTTAAGACTACATATGTTACAAATACTTCTCCTTTTGCAGTCCCTGCTGATACGGCCTGTATGCAAGCAGTCAAAGCATATCCTCTGGTCTTCAAGAGGTTCATCTTTTCGCAATTACTTGTTCTGGTAAATTCCTTACATACCTCCAGTTTTGTTCATACCACAAGTTTTGTTAGCCAATACCTTACCAGGTTCTTTTACTTCAGGTGAGGCAGTAATAGTGGTAGCAAAACTGCTTCTGGCTTTTGGTTGAACCACTCGTGTGCTTATCTTCTTATCAGTGGGTGATGCATCCTGAAGGACCAAACACTGGATCAGACAGAATTTATACTTGTTTCTCTAGAAATTCCACAATATCAAGGACAGTAGTCTGATTGTGGCATTACTCCTTTAACTCATATGTAACTACTCTCCATCTGTCCCTGAGCGTATAAGGAAGTTTAGAAAGGATAACTTAGATAGTGGAGAGATTCAGATCATTCATAAAGTGAATATCTTGCATGGCATTACAACAGCTCTTTAGAAAAAGACTATACTCTTGTAATGCTTTGACGTCTTCAGATCTTATAACCTTCCATGAAAGAGCCTTTTCCATATAAGAAGCAGCAATTTTTTACCTCATGGCCGAAGTTCTCCTTAAGAAAGGAGAGCTCTTAAGAGCTCTTAGCTCTTAAATAGCCTTGAGAAGAAATCATGTGCCGGCAACTTCTAACAAGTTCTTTCGGCTGTCCTCGTGTATATTGCTCCAGGAAATGCAGACAATCCCCTGGGCTGTCTGCTCTCTTTTCCACCACTTCCTCAAAGGAGTGCACGAACTCATGAAAGTGCAATAGATCTCCATTAAAGTATGGAATTTCTCTAGGTGGAAGAGAAGACCAATTATGCTGTTTAACCAATAAAGCAGCGATTTCATTTTGTTTACCAATAAGCTGAAGCATGTTTGGGTAGCTCGCATCATTTTGGCCACCATAAGCATTTCCAACATTTGGGTTATCTAAAACTGACATTAGACAATGTGGAATGCAAAGGTTTTGTTTTAGATCTTGTTGATGGTTGTGGTTGCACCAACTGGGATTGAGACGGAATTGAAATGCTTTGTGTTGTAGCGTGTGGTCCTGAGGCCACATTGGGGTCAGGAGCCATCTGGTTTGCAACAGCTTCAGATATGACTTAGAAGATAGGGGAACCATGTCCCCAACAGGGGGCCAAGGGTCCCAGTAAACCATGCCATCCTGGTTGTAAAACTAGCAACAGGACAGAAACCTGTGTTTTCTTAAGGTTCTTTGAGATCACAAAGTGGTGCTAAGGTAGACTCAGCGTCTCCATAGCCCCTTTTTGGATGATCGTAAATGGGGATTGTTTAGACACACTCCCCAGCTTTAAAAGAATTCCATTAGGGAAACCTGAGATCTTTGGGTAGGGAACATTTGCAGGACAGCAAGATGTTTGACAAAGCCCCCAGTGAAGACCCCTCATATCTAAGTCATATCAATAAATAAGCTGTCCTAAATGTATATGTGTATTTTATGTTGCATGCTTGTATACTTTTCCTGTACCCTTTCATGTACTTTTCCTGTTCATGTTTCCTTCTCTGCTTAAATCATACAATCATAGAATAATTATGGTGTATGTATGCTTAACCCCATCATGTTTAGTATTAAAATGATGGTCTTCAACTTTCCTGTTCATTGGTGTATGCTACACTATCCTAGCTGGCATCTACATCTTTGAACAATAACCTGCACATTAAAGACTCAAACTTTGCAAGCCACATTCATCATGCAAATAAGGTGTCGGGTTGAAACAAAGGAATTGTTCCTCCTCAGCCTGCACACCTTAAGATTGGATAACCAAAGGCCGGGGGTGGGGCACCCCACAGGTTAAAAACGGCTGTTATCCAGATCTTCGGGGCCCAAAAGAAGTCGCACTCTGGGCCCAATGAAGTCGCACTCGGCCCAAGAGTAGCCCAGCAGTATGCCAAGCAGTATG
>JBAJNP010008762.1:0-19545 GCA_036877545.1 Yasuhikotakia modesta
ACACACACACACACACACACACACACACACACACACACACACACACACACACACCACTGATACGATTCCTTGCGCAACTCTGCAATTTCGTTACAGCATCATTTTATAAAGTCAAACCCTTCCGTTCCTGCTCACTTCTGTGTTTAATCTGCGCTCATACTTCTGAATTAAACGCAATATCTCACACAAATCTCACACAAATCTCACCCGGGCGTTTACACGGGAAAGTAATGGCAAACAGTCGCATACAGAAACGCGTCACATGCGTGTTTGCGCTTTAATGCGACACATGGGCACGAATAACAGAAACAGCGCAAACTGATGTTTAAACGAAGTGCGTTTACAAAACCTCACAAACCCGCCACGTTTTGCCATCTAACCTGCAGGTGTTGGCGTGTCGTCATCAGGTGTGGGCGTGTCGTCATCAGGTGTGGGCGTGTCGTCATCAGGTGTGGGCGTGTCGTCATCAGGTGGCACGTCGTCGCGCGTCCATCACGTCTGATGCGCTTTAATGACGTGCACCATAAACTTTAGTGGTGATGTGTAGTTAAGGGTTCAGTGCATTATCGTTTCCAGCTCATTTTAACTCATCTCCTGTGATGCATTCGTTTTATCGTTCATAACCACAATCAGTTTGTGTTGCTTTGTTGGTTTGTTGTACGGTTAGTTTATCCACACCGTCAGACACAAGACTGGACAGAATGACCTGCTCAATACTAGAAAAACTATTTAAAAAAGTAGGAAAAAATCTCCAGCTAAACCTGGTAAATTAATGATACACGTTTACCATGTATGAATAACATTCTGACAACGTTTCACCTGTTACATACAGCTTTCCAGAAACTACACACCCTGCCTTGTTTTTGTATCAGACAAACTTGCAACAGAGATTATATCAGGTTCTGATGCACAAAATGGTTACGACAGCCGGCCTGCCGTGATTGAAACACTTTTCATCTGCACCATGTTTGTTTGTTTGGCTTCCTGTGAGGCTGAGAATGGCGAGCTGCTCTTCTAATAAAACGCTGCAGGTTCATCACACGTCTGTCAGATTGACTTCACAAACCGATAACACAGTGAACACAACCACAGAACTTTCCATTGAAACAATTCTTCATCCTCTTTTCTAAATTATTCAGTCTGAAGGCGAAAAAAAATACAGCCCAGAGCCATTTTCGTTCGTCTTTCCACTTCTCTTTTTATTTTGGACTAACAATGCAGATTCCTCCACGGAAAATATGTCCCGTGTGTTAATTAATCATAAGACATTAAATGTTAAATAAAAGAGAGAAAAAGCAGATTGAATAATTCATGTGGGATAGGTGGAAGAAAAAATAAACAAGGTGGTGAAGCCAAAGCAATGATTCATTAATAGTTTGCATTCAGATCTGGCAGATTCATTATTGAATGATTTCTGCTCTCACTTTGAGACCGGCGAGAACACCGGAAAACATCTCAGCATGTTTTCTAGACAGGCCTTGATAAACACGACCAGGATGAAAGAAGTGTTGAAATGAGAACTCACAGCAAGGGCTTCTAAACATTGATCATTACACATCTGAAATGACGTGTGGGGTGTTTATAGGCAAAGTGTTTTATATTAAAATACTTCTTTCCAGCTTTATGTGAAGGGGTGAGAACGTTAAGTTAGGATGCATAGACTGTAAAGAGTGTAAACCTGGCAAAGTGTCTGTAGGTATATTTGGAAAATCTGGTAACATTAAACAGTTTATCTGCCATTTGGAATAATATTACCTGTCCTGCTTTCTACTTAATAAATCACACTGACTTCAAGTTTTGAATTTTGAAAGTTACATTCGTTCTTTTTCAAAGGTCGATCCAAATTGCATTTGCCATGATACGGCCCTTCTGTTGCTTTAGAGGAGCGTATGAACTAACACTAAATAATGTGAAGAGAACACATACATACAGTTTCTGTGCGATTCTCAGATTGGTGAAGATAAACCGTTTATTATTTAATATAAATGTAAATGAATGTTTCTCCAACCACAGGCGTTTTTGTGTCCCAGGTTGATTTTTATTCAAACTAACAGCTTTTAAAAGACATTTAAACAGAAAAGCAGGATTCGAGGCGTCCATTACGGCACCTGCTCAGCAAACACTCTCCTTTTCCTGAGCAGCATCCCAGGACGTGTTCTCATGAGAACGTGTTCCCTCATGTTCTCACCCCAGGAGAAAGGAGGTGATTCCTGCACATCTCAAACCTCTTGTGTGGACCACCAACCAGCCCTGGTGTGTCACAGCAAATAACAGATACATCATCACAGGTATCTGTCACCATAAATTGTCTTTATTAATAAAAGAAAATGACTCATAATTTTTCCTGGTTTCATTCACTGCCTTGTTTTGAAAAGCCTTTGGTTTTTTTGCTTGAATTTATGTGTTGCTACAAGCTGATAATTCTGCATTTTTAAACAGTTAATTATTAAAACGCATTCATAATTTACAGTGAAAAGCATGCGATTTTAAAGCCGCCAACATCACTCGTAACTGAATTAAGAGAATTAAACAGCACGTTCGATTAAACTTACATATAAAGATGAATTATTAAAACCGAGCGCCAATAATATTATGATTCAACAGCTTTTCAATACGAAATTAATTAGAACTGTATATTTCGCCCTCATTCAGCCAGCAGCAGGTTTAAGCAGAGTCATTACGCATACGGCTTTATACTGGCATTACAACGTGCTTCCTGTATTATATTCTGAAGTTAATCTAATTCCTGCTCCTCTGCTTGAGGCAGGAGCATTTTGTCCTGCATTAGGGCTCAAATCTACTTAAACACTCAAAAGCTCCGTGTGAAGCTCGGTTTATTCTTACCTAAGTCCTCTGCAACATTTCTTACAAACAGACCATCACAAATGTAAGTCGACTAAGCTGAAATCCACCTCATTTTGAGGGTGTGTGTGTGTTTATTTAATTACAGGCAAGTGCCTCTTCCACAGCACAACACAGATTATCCTCTATGGGAAACAAACACCTATACGAACAGATGATAATTGATTACATCTCAGATGCCTCTGTTCTGTCCTTCTCTGGAGGGAAGGATGATTCGGTAAATTATGCATGTGTACAGAAGTGCCGGGCGAGAGCTGAGGCTTTTAAACTGTTGTACACAAGAGGTGCAGGCAGACAGCGGGTCATTAAGAGTCGTTGAGTGTCTGTCTCTATCAGATGAAAGCTCAAGGTAAGAGTTGTGGAAGAGGCGAGCTGTTTGTGTGACATATGTGTCACTGTGGGAGCTTTTTAAGCCCTTGTCATGATGGTGTCGTGTTTGAAGGCGGCATGAAGGCCGTCTGACGTGCAGATTGATGCTGGCAGATCTCAGCAACAATTCTGGTTTGTCAGAACGTTTCCCTAATGTTTTCTTTAATTAACAAAAATGTTAAGGAACATTATTTTGTTGGTTTTAGAAATGTTCACATCCAGTTTTTAAGTCAGTGCCCGTTACAATAACATCAAACCACACAAGCGCTCTGCAGTTATTGTTACGTTTTACAACTGTTCCAATAACATCTTAAGAATGTTTTTATATAATATAATACACAATGGTAAAATAACCTTCCTCTACTGTTACCACAATAATGTTTTAACAGTTTAATCACACTGAGAGAGTGACAGGAAAACAGGCCTCAGCGAGTCTGTGTGGACAGTGTGTTTAAAGTAGAGTGCAGTTGTTAGCAGAGCTCATCTGAGGCAGTGTTTTGTAGGACACTTGTCCTTCCAGAAGCTATCAACCTTTGTTCTTCGTTCAGGAAGAACGCTCTCAGCGCACGCTGACTGTGTAATAGATCGTTTTGTCAGCGACAGGCTCTCCTCACATAATGGGGAAAACGACACTTTTGTATGCATGTTTGTGTGGATGTCATCGGACGTCTGTTCCCAGAGTGAGGTGAAGGTGAGAGAATTGGACTGCGGTGCTTTTGTGTTGTCTTGGCTTGTTAAACGTTTGTTTTCTGCAGTGCAGTGATGCCCTCAGAGTAATCTCAGCTTTCTCTAACGTTTGCATTAAGTAATAAAAATGTTTTTTGAATGTTTCTGGAACGTTTATAACGTCAAGTTATTGAATAGTTTTAAGATCATCAGTCAAACATTTTTAAATTCTGTAACATTTTAAAAACATTCAACAAACAACAAAAATGCTTTTTATAAAAAATAAAAGTATATATATATATATATATATATATAAAGCATATATTTGATACAATTTATAACATTACTGTTTTTAAAGAACTTTTTTAAAAACATTAGCGTATGTTACACAAACATTAAACCAGGTTACCAACAGGAAGTCCTCATGCAGTTACTGGAACCAGATACTGTATCTGTAATATCCTGTGAATGTTAAATCTCTGACAGTAAACTGGCACAGCAATTTCTCCCCTAAACCTCTAAAGACTGAGAAAGGTGAAAATGTGTGTAATACTCAAGACTGCATTGAGAATGATTTCATTTGTGTTATAAAGTTGACTTAATTTTCTCCCGTTAGAGGTTTTGGGGGCTGTTACAATGCAAACAGATGCCCACTCACACTGTAAACATCTGCAGGGCTACAAATGTTGGACCCGTTTCAAATGACCTGATAGCTGTGGGAGACACAGAGGCTGTTTGCATCCTGTAATATATTTGCATGTGGTCTTATTATCTATTTAAAGAACGTCAGAATGAACATAAATTCTAAATGTTAGTTTTATGTCTTTGTCTGTCATTCCAAAAGTGTGTGATATTAATGACTGTGTGCTTCTCTGGACATGAGCCACAACCACACAGTGTGTGTTCAATCAGTCACAACACAGCAAACACGGTGTCCTCACAGCTAGCAGCTCTGTGGCATGTTTTGCTTTAAAGGAAGTCTGTATTTTCTTCAGAACATATAAACATTAGTTAGATGCTGAATAGAAAGAGAGCGAGAGAAAGAGAGAGAGAGATGGATGGATTATCCTTTTTTATCCAACATTTTTCCCCCCCAAAAGAAAAAAAAACTCATGACTTTTGAATCTAGGGCATCTTAAAGAAAAATGTCAGCCGTACACACAATCAGGAAGACAATCCCTCCCATCTCATGATCAGGGTGGGTTTTTGCCTTTGGGCTACGCAAACTTTGAGTCCCGTGTGTTTTTCACCCAAGTCTACAATCAGAGATACCTTTCAATCAGTCAGAGATCCCCATTTGACATGACAGGTGATTTTCCTTTGTGTCCAATTAATAACCTCAATTTAACAATTACCAGAGTTTGGAAAGCCCTGCAGAAATGTTAAGCCTGAGGGACTGGTAGCTTTCAAAGCCCTCCAAACCACATTTTACTGCAACACAAACCTGCTTGAGTTCATTCTCATCATCCCTGGTCACGAGGCCACGACCTTCCTCAGGTGTCGCCCTATGTCTGGTCTCGAGGGGCGTGGTAGGTTAAGGGGCGGGGTTAAAGTCGGGCTGGGGAGGGAAAACACATATGGCGCAGAATGATGGAGGACGGCGGCTACATCTATGCCTCCACCCCCCCACAGAGGAGAGGAAATTAAAGAGCAGGCGGAGACATTGGGGGTGTTTGTGGAAATAGAGGGTGATTTAAGTGTCAGCACGGCGGGGGGGAGGGACCGCCGAGTTAATTACTGAGTAATGAGGGACAATTTATTGTGTTCTTATTAGACACATCAAAACGCCTATTGTGCCTCACAGAAGAGACTCTTAATGTGTCTCCTCAGAGCTCAGTGCTAAAGGTCCCAGGAAGCTTGTCTAGGGCCTGAAGCGGCCGTCCTGGGACCCCACGGGCTCTGAAATACCACCAGGTGCTTTTAGTGTCGCTCTCGTAGTCAGGAGAATTTATTCTGAGAAATAATGAGAGCTGCATTAGCAGAGTATCGATCCCTGCGGTTAGTCCTCAGTCGTCTCCTCGCCTCACTAAATCCTCCCTCCTCAGTTACAGACGCTGCTGTTGTTTTGCTACTTCATGTCCATCTGTTTTATTTCAGGTCAAAGTTTGTCATTCGTCTGTGTGACGTCTATACTGGAACCATCAGAACCCCTGAAGACACGTTTGATTGGATGTCCAGCGGGTGTGTGTTCAGCCGACCAATCAGATGTGTGCTGCTTATGACATCAGCGTCCAGTAACAAACATCATAAGTTAGGATAAACGTAATAATAAAAAAGATCATATTAAAGGTTTTCTTAACTTATGGCATTTGTTGCAAGTTATTTAATGCAAAATTCACAATGGTAACTATAATTTCCATCAAAATACCACATATGGGGCAGAGCACAGAATATATTGTTGTAATAAAATTAAAGTGTCAATCAATATCAATCAATAGAAAATAAAAGTGTGTTCTGTGTGAACGGCCTCTTATGCAGTTATATTAATGCAAAATGTGACTATTATTGTCCAACAAATTAGGAAAAAATGATTTTTAAAACTGCTTACACTAATCCTACAGTAATGTATTGATAAAATCATTCATTTTTAACATCAATCATCAAAATTTTATTGTATCACAATGGTGGCGCTTAACTGAGGTGAAAATTATGTTGTTCAGAGAGGCTAAATCCAAATATTTAAATTAGGCACCAAACATGATATAATGTGATACAAGTTCATTTTTAATAAGCGTGTGTAAGAGAAAAGCAGGTCAAATCTTTCTTCAGCCTTTTCCTGGAGAGAAACACCATCCTTTGAAGTCTCACCCTTAAAATCAGAGCACAGAACAAAGCAGCCGTCACTGAGACAGACTGATGTCAACAATAATCCACACAATTACTGCTGAGCACCTGTCATGTGTCATTCACTAACACCAGCCTCAACAGAGCCATGCATGTCTGCTTAACACATAAAACCCAAAAGAGAGGAGATAAATACGGCTGGACAGTTAAAACACTGCATGCTGAGACGTTCATGTTAAATGCATGCGTAGCTAATCTGCGGTTTCTCCTCAAATGTCTGATTGATGAGCTCTTTCGTGGCGGGTCATAATCTAAAAGCAGTAATAATTACATTTCTGCATATTCTAATCAGAACTGTTCAGCCGACTGGCCGGTCGCTCTTGTTTTGAGGCTGAAAAAATACGTTCCATCGCAGAGGAATCTGCCTTTGAAATGATCTGAACGCATGAGCTGAACACGCAATATCTACAGAATGCAAATGAGCCGTTCTTTGGACGTGCATAAATTAAGCGATGAGGCTTCAGCAATAATCCACGGCTGCAGCGAGCGTCTATTAATAGATTAATAGAATTTGAAATGAGGCTTTATTTACGACTCCCGTTGCTCTTTAAGAGCCAGTGTTACGATGTCTCTTTCCAGTTGATCATAACAGAAGCCTTGCATCCAGGAAAATGGATTTCTTCTGGTTTGTGTGTGTGAATCACAAACAGGAAGTGGATGAGTTTAAGTGCAACACAATGTCTTTATAGCTACATCGGTGCACTGCAGTTCAGACAACCGATACAATACTTAGCTGTATCTCTGATGTTAGCGGCGCTAACGCAGCTAATGAAGTTAAGCAGCGATACACATTGACTGTACATTATTGAACTGTAGTGTTTTCCTCCACAGCAGTTTTAGGAGACATATTCATTCTCCAAACGTCCCTCAGGGGCCACCAGCAGAGAGCTCAAACTCTGTTCCTGAAGAGACACAACGCTTTGGTACGTACAAGTCAACTTTTCCATTCATCAAAATGGCAGAAGGCATATGCATCCAGCTCCCCATAGATTTGCCCCCCCCAGGAACACGCTTGTCTGTGTGAAAAACATGTATACCAACAATGAGTTAGGTAACAGGGCACCTCATTAATCACCAAAAGTTACAGCTTACATAATATCAAAACAACCTCTGCTCAACAAACTTTGTGTTTAGACTTGTGTCAAACTCGCCGGTGCTGTGAAATCTTTCCATTTCAGCTAAAATTCTAGAAAAACAGAGACATGAGAATAAAAACAGAAGAGAGACGTTTTAAAGGTCAAATCGTATTTGGTTACAAATAAGTGACAGTAAATACATGTATCACTCCAGAGGTTGTGTAGAATTACTTTATTATTTAAACAGATTAAATTCATAGAAATATTTTGCAAGTCTACATACATAGATATTATACAGTGTGTATTTCAAGTTACATTGTTACATTTCTTGCATTGTTGTGAGATTATGAGTATAAACAGAGACTCAGATGTGACAGGAAATCGCAGTATCATCTCCTGTGTGTGTGTGTGTGTGTGTGTGTGTGTTTGTATTCACTTTAGCGTCTCAGGTAAACGGTGAAACTAAAGCGCTGCGGTAACGTCCACATCTGAAACATAAATGACACAGTGAGTTAAATTCAAAACTTGTGCCATTAAGGTTACAGCCAGTGTCATTTTAATTCTTCATTTAGAATTTATGGAAGGTTTATGAGTCGAGAATCACAATGAAAATGCCATCGTCTAACTGAAGCTGTAAGCATTTTTCCAGGGTCGAATCAACAGGATTTACACCACGTATAACTGTAAATATTAACTTTTCTTATTAGAGTTTGAGCACTTTGAGTTATATGACGCATAATGAATGTATTTAAATGTTAAAGACCCCATGAAATCAAAATTGGAGTTTTGTGGCTTTTAATACGTCTGTTAGCTTCACAGCTTCAGAGTATATATGCTTGTGTACAGCTCAAAGTTGACGAAATTAACCTGCAGTCGATACACACATTTAATATTTACAGTCTTCTGGCAAAATACAGCAAAAATATTGATGGTGTCTCTTGCACCGTGCAGACATGAGTTTATTCAATCCAAATTTCTGTTTTTAGTGAGAAATATGCCAACATAGCATAAAAAACTACATTCTACCATCATTTATTAATAACAAAAGTTTACAAACAACTTCTCATACAAACTCAAAACTAAAAGCAGAGAACCAGATTCGATGTGTTGTGTGTTCAGAGTTCAGACACTTCAGTTTTCTACATGTGTGTTCAGTTTATGCATTGAAATATAATCAAGCAGTACAACAAACACTAACAAAGTGTCACATTTGAATATTTAATGTAAAAGTCTCTTATTTGCACGGTAAGACGTTTATATCATCAGGTGAAAACGATCTAAACAAGCACACCGTTGCTTTCGTGAATAACACACAAGACTCTGGACATAAACGCAGCTCACACATCAGAACTAAACTCTAACCCAACGTCTCACACAGACATCAGTCCTGCGGTCAGATGAAACTGAAATTAAATGGAACTGCATGTGATGTAAATTTCACAGAGATTAGAAACAGCTCCTATACTGGCTGTCGTCCCTCAGCACCACTGAGCTTAAACAACTTGAGTTTATCGATAATTGCTCATTTAATAATGCATGTAATTAACACTGTGGTTCTCTGCTATCAGGCAAGGACTCGTAAATGTCAGCTGTTTAGCAATGTAAAAAGGTTACAGTTTGGTGGCATCTGTGCAATTATAAATGTGTGAGTGTGTGACATTTGTTCTCACACCTCCAGTTATTACACAGAGAAAACACTATAAACCGTCTTGTCTAACCTAATGTAATTATGTACAGTAAGGAAACTATTAGAAATAGGGTCAAACTACTGTTATTTGCAATCTTTATAAGTTGTTACTGTGGCAAAATTAGAAACAGTAACAGAAATACAATAAAAATACATTTTAATGATTTAAACACAGCTAATATTTGTAGCGCTCCTCTATAAAACAGAACTGTGGTACAGTAATGGTATGAAATCCATGGTGCTAAATGATTAGCTAAAGGTATCACCACAGTATATGTTTAAAAACAACATGCATTTTTGATTCCCCTCACACAACTTGATTTGTCGCCAGTCCGCTGGGAAACTGTCCAACACAAACTCAAGCCTCAACATTAATCAAAGTTCACCTGAAGTGTGTGAAACCCGTCGCTCTCTTCCAGGTTCCTTATTCTGCTGAAGAACCGATTACCAGAACCCAGTTCTCCTCCCGTTTCATCAGTGATGAATTCACGATCACTTACACATCACCAAACAATCACAGGTGTGAAGAGACACGGATCCTGCCTCTCACTGAAACAACAGATCAGAAGAAAAAGGATCTTTAAAGCAATAAACATGATTAAAAATAACAACTGTGGTTAACTCTGGTTAAATAGTTACTACATAAATTAGTGGAAAGTGGTTTTGGAAATAGGCTTTCATTGTGAAATAAGAGGTGTTTCGTGAAAAGCCTTTTTATTTGTAAAGGGCGTTTGTGAAGTGCATAAAAACAACGTAATTGTAACATTTAACTGTAATTAGGCTGGAAAATAAATGAGGCAAACATTTGGCATCTTAGTGGGCTGAGCTGCAGCTTATAATCACAAAAACAGCAGATTTTTCATGTGCTGAATGCAGACAATAGAAACTGACAGCTTGATAGTTTCAACCTCATCTGTGCAGAGAAACTGAACTCAGTTCTGACTCCATGCTGCCTCCTAGTGGCCACATCACGAATTAAAGCCCAACTCGTTTAAAGACCCATATTAGCTTTGGTTAAAGCTGCAATCTGCACAAAAATAACAAAAAACTGTTATGAACAAGTAACCAGAACAACGTTCAATATGATTCATTAAAGTATCTTTATATTATACTTACAATAATGATTTATAATTAGCTGTGTGTCCTATTGTCTGTTCGGCTTCAAACATCAACACAATAAAAGTATGTAAAGTTACCTGCAGCTTCAGGGTTGAAACAGAGATGGCGATAGAGAGGCAAAAGCAACTGCAGCTTTAACAAGAGTGAAGCTCAAAGAATATGCAGCTGTTTAATATGCTTGTATTTTGTATTCTTGGAGCTGAAAGTAAAAACTTACTGTTCCACAGAATCTAACATAACAACGACCCTCTTCAGCATCAATCTGCTCATTTATTACACTAATTATGTAAATATCTGCTTGAGTATCTGAGCTGATGGCATGAAATTACACACATTTGTGTGGAAACCTGCCGTCCGACTGCTTTACTAATGGAACTAATTGGCCACTCCTTTAGAATAATTGCAGTGACTGGGGTCAAGTTCTTCACTGGCCTTTTAATTCAAGTATTGTTTCTCTGCATATAAACAGAGCAGAGAGCGTTTAGAGACCTGTGAGGGGCCTTTACACACACGCTCGAAAATACACCGACATTTTGGGTGGGTGGACCAGAATCTGTGACAGCGGGTCGCTTTTGGGACATACTGTAGCGTTACTGTACACGTTTTTAAGTTGGTCAAAAAGATACTGAAGATTTTTTACACAAATGTCACTTAAAAGCCAGCTAAAGGTAGTTTATTACAGTGTTCAAATATAAAACCACATACAATACATGTTAAATAATGCACAAGTACAGCTGACAGCTTAACACTGCTTTACAAAACTGTAGCTCAACTGGTAAAGCACGGTGCTTGCAACTCCAAGGTCATGGGTTTGATTCCCAGGGAATGCATGAACTCAATTAACACACTGCTTTGTTAAAAAAAAGGCAAACAACAGGAAAGACACTGGAGGAGACAGTACTGCTGAATCTGAGATGCAAACAGTCTCTACCACAGACTCTGACCACCCTCTATGACTAAGTTATGCCCCGTCATGTAGTCAGACGCATCAGATGCCAAGTAAACGACTGCAGCTTGGAGGTCTGTCACTTGAGCCAGTCGTCCGGCTGGGATATCTGACAACCAGCGCTGAACCAACGGCTTCAGACTCTCTGAATGGATGAGAGGGGTGTCAACAATACCACTAAAGAGAGAGAGAGAGAGAGAGAGAGAGAGAGAGAGATATCAAGCGAGGTGACAGTGTTGTTTTTCAGCACTCAGAGTGACAAAGTTATTCTTCAAGGACTTCAGAACTTTTCTCTGATGGCGTTCATAGTCCTTTATTGAGTGATTGATTCACTCTGGGGTTCCTAAAGGAGTGCTTGACCTAAAAACTAAAATCTTGTCATTATTTACTTGCCCGCGTCGGTTCAAATCTGTGAGTCGTTAGTTCTTTCTGTCCAATTTCCGAGTAGCTATTTTTCATAACAGTTTTCAGTGATAACATCTGTCACATTCCAGTGAGACAAAAGAAGTGAGGAACTACTTTTTCATAGGATGTTTTATCTCTGAGGGCTTGAGAGGTGGAGTCACTGCGAACATCACGTAAAGATTTAAAACAGTGATTATAACAACGTGAGGGCATGTCAATAATAATAATCTTTCGGTTTAGGTGAATTGTACAGTATGGGAACGACTGTCAACTGTGTTGTCATCCGTCTGCGTTTCAGTGCTTTTGTGTGTAACTAAAGCAAACTCACAATAAATTGTAACAAATGCATTTCATGCCAAAATGGCCGCATGGGAAATACAGCCTGTCTGCTCGCTCACCCCTCAAAACAGCCAACGAAATTCCCAGCAGCCTTCCGCATCATTTAAGTCGCTCGAATGGATTCCATTTGCCTTGATAGCGAATCTGAGAATGGCACTGAAGTAGCATGTGACACCTTCGGTTAACATATTCAAATCTCAATTATATTTCTCTTCAGCGCCGCTTTATCAGGAAACCGGCCCGGCAATCAAAGACTTACTGTTTTCCCTCAGCCAATTTTGCAGATAATGCGGCTTATCAGTGTCGCGGCTAAAGTTGCCAATGAAATCAGGCGGCAGTCAACCTCGCGCTTGCTAATTGTAGCCTCCCTCGCTCGTGTGCGTATTTACAGACCGTCACTTAGCAGAAATCAGAGGCCCATTGAGAGACCCCGTGTCTGAGGGACGAACAGGAGGGACAAAAGAATTGCTTCCCTGTAAATTAAAATGAGAAAACATGCATGCGTGTGTGTGCTTGTACATCTATCTTTGTGAGCACCAGTGTGACCACTGGCTGTTTGAGGGTTAAGACTTGGTTTGGGTTTGAATTAATTAAAGTTTAGGTTTAAGGTAAGGGTTAGAGTTTGGCAGTTAGTTAAAATGGTGAAGGATGGGGCAAGAGATTTTATTGTGTCTATGACATGTCCTCACAAAGATAGCTGTACAAACACGTGTGTGTGAGTGTGTGTATTTGAGGATCTCGGGGGCTCAGAGACCCTCTGCTTCGAGAGACACGTTTGTTTCCTCTCGCTCTCCTCTTCTCCTCAAAAGCGTCTGACAAATAGATACAAACAAGGCCGCCATTGTTTTGCTGACACGTCTGCTGAAGAGGCTAATTTGAATCCCTAATTGAATATAACAATTAAAGAAACTGTTTGCTGCGCTCACCCCACAAGACTTCCTCTAATTAAGCCGGATCACATTGTTTAACTCTGTAATTTAGTAACGGAGACTCAATTGCGTGTTCCTTTGTGCACAATAATGCATTTTGACCCTGTCAAAACAAATTAAGTTTCCACTTAAATATCAAAACAGTCCTCTTTGCTTTGCAGTGCATGTACACGTACAGAGAGATGTTTTCTGTTGTTTGCACAGAGCAGGCATTGATTTATGTGTTGTATTCCAAATTATAATAGAGACTAAACTATCACGTGATATGTGATCCTGTACGCAACTGTAGGCAAAGACGGTGGCATAGTTTCTACACTCCTTATTAGACACAGCTGAGAATTTTTAGCCAACATTTTAAACAAAAACAAAAATGTTCTAGAAAAAAATGTTTAAAACAGACATTAAACATTGCATTAACGTTAACGCTTGATGATAAAGTTTCTTAAAAATCATTCTAATGTTACTGTAAGAACGTTTTTTGGTAACGTTGAGAGAACTTCTAGAAAACGTTCCCTGTTAGCTGGGGATGATAATGATGTGCGTCACACTCACGGGGAGATGCAGTTGACATAAACTCCTCTGTCGGCCCACTCTGTGGCCAGAGTCTGCGTGAGTTTCACCACACCGGCCTTAGACGTGTTGTAGGCCAGCTGCTTCTGTGGATGAGGAACTGCAGAGAACAGAACTCATTTAAACCTTCAGCTTCTGTCATCTCCAAATTCCTGATTCATATTTTTACACTGAAATTTAAAAAAAGGTTTAACAAATAGTTCTAAGCCAAGAACCAAATGACCAAGATGAATAGCAACTCTCCAATCTTTGTTTTGATTGAAAGCTTTTTATTTTATTGCTAAAAGAGAAAAATCTATTTCGCTATCAAAGCACAGAAAATCATCATCAAATGGCTTGTTTGTTCTTTGAATCTGTATGCATTGTGAAAACAACTTTCATTAGCGACTCTAAAACACATTAAAATCCATTTCCATCCATGTAGCGACCTGAACACGTGATTAACACAAGGCCGTGTTACTTCACTGTGCTCATAACTCAACGCTCAAGCCTTGAACTCCGGTGTCACATGAAAACACTTTCATTAGCTTTTGGGACCCTGCAGATGAAGGGATGTAAAATTAATTACTCGCTCTGTTCAATGTGCATCATCTTCAGGAACAAAGACAAAACGTCATTTGTTTGCCTTGACCATCGCAGATGCTCCGCTCTGCGTGCGTTGCAGGGAAAAGGGGCTGGTTTGATTAATCATGGCGAGGGAGTCTCCGAGTTACATGCAACTTTAGTAGTTAACCTCGTCACCCGGTGATCTCACTGCCAAATTGCCGAGGTTGGAAGTGGGATGATAAATACGGCACAGCTGTGTGAATGCAACGGCCGGTCCTGCGGAGACAGGATCACGCTCTCCAGCCCCTCGTGTGTTTTAAAGGAGAAATGCTAACTGGACAATTAAGTTGCGCTGGGCAACTTCTGGATTCTGCAGAAAATTAAACAGTGTAACTGGTTGTACTGTTGTGTACACACACACACACACACACACACTAGTTTTAAACCTCAAAGTGACTTATCTTCACCCTGAAAACCCTGAAAAAAGACAAACCCATCTTGTTATCTCCCACCCAAGTCAGCGTTTGATTTTTTAAGAGAGCTGTCGTTTAAAGAGCAGTCAGATTGAGAGGGTGAAGAGAGAGAGAGAGAAAGAGAGAGAGATACCTTACATTCATCCTGTTTGTATTATAGAGAAAACCACATCTGCTCTGTGATCTGTACGTTTCAGAAATGTTGCAGGTCAGAGTGATGTCATTTGATTTCCATCAAAGGCTATTGGCTCATAACTCTTAAAGGAACAGTTCACCAAAAAAGTCTGCCTTTGCTTTCTTGCCCTCATGTCATTTCAAATGCATGTGACCCTCCCCTCGGTGGAAAAGTGTGTGCAGGTGTAGCGTTAATGCACAGATGATTAGATGGGTTTTCCACTGGGAAAAATGTCTGGTTTGAGAAGAATTTAGATATATATGATGAAATAGTAAAAAAGTTATTTTAAGAACATATTGGGTAGGAGAACATAATGACATATTTTAGATGAACTATCTCTTTAACAGCCAGTCTGCTGAGTATCATGTTAGGTCAACTACCTATTTATAAAGCAAAAAACACAAACCCACATAGACCGATTGAATTATTCCAAGAGGCATTTCAAAAAGAGCTTCCTGCCCATCAACAATGAAAAAACCAGCGTGTGCCATCCACCAGATGGACTGAGACGGTGTCATTGTGAATTTTAATTGGACCTTTAAGATCTATTCTCAAACTTGGCTACAACAGCCCCATCTGATTACACATTATGACAATATTATAACAGATGTCCGGGCCAATAAAGAAAATTCCTGAAGGACTGTATGTAATGTGTGTAATTGATCACTTTTTCCCACTTGTCCTCCACTTCCTCCCCTCTTCCTCTCGCTCTCTCTCTCTCTCTTCACTTCCTGCAGCAGCATGTTCCTGTGTTACAGATTGCGGCCGCAGTTGGGACTAGCATCCATATGGTACACAAGTTTATTGGCTACTTGACTGCGCTGTTGATGGAGTGCCGTAGCTGCCCAGCGAGGGCCTGCGGAGGCATTGTGTTACGCCGCGTCGCAAATAACGTTCTTTTATAGCCTGCTGCGTAAAATCAAACGCTCGTTTTTTCCGCAGTTAAAGCCCAAGCTCCGGGCCTGGCAGCGCAACAGGAAGTCCCTTTACACCAGAACAAACCACAGGTTGCATTTTACAGCGCTTTCAACGGCGCAACACAGTTCTCATGTTTGTAATGATACAAAAACAGACGTTTGAGGGGCAGAATATGTCTGATGAGCTTTAGAGTTAAAAAAACAGTCAATATATGGAAAATAAAAACACTACAGTAAAACACAACTGTACAGAAAATGTAATTGATGCTCGTCTGCATAAAAGTCATCGCCATCTGCTGTTGCCAGGGTGTTGCTAAGCATGCTGACCCAAGTTAAAAATGCCCATTTAATTCTCTTTGACACTCTGGTCCCTAGACACGGCTTGAGTTCTCATGGGACTAGTGCTGGACTGCATTTTAAAGCTTAGAGTCAAGGGTCTGTTCAAATCCACAACATGAAGTTTAATCCAATAGTGATACTAGTTAGAGGACTGAATTAAACTGGGGTGAAACCGGGTGATAAAGGCTGATTACAAACCTCAAGAACTAGTTCATTATCTGTCAGAGGCCTCCACAACATCAAAACACTGAAACAACCCGAGACGTACCACTGAACTTTTCTTTCTCCCTGAATTTTACTTCTTCACATTCTCTTTTGCAAACCCCACCCCTGCGTTTGATGAGAGTATTAAATTCAGAGGTAATATCAGAGCTTATGGCGGTATAAAAATCATCACTCACCTATTAAACTGGCCATGGAAGCGGTGTTGATTATCTTGCCGTATCCTTGTTTCAGCATGGCACCACCGGCCGCCTGAGGCAGTAATTTAAGGGAGAAAAGAGACAAATGTGTTTCAGAGGAACATCAGCGTATCGACACCTTCACTAATCAGACCCACGTCTGCGGGAGAAATCACACTCCTGCGCCAGGCAAAAAAAGTGTCAAAAACTCCCGGCGTTCATTTCAGCGTTCGAAAGCATCTCCATCACCACTGAGGTTTGTGTAAAACAGCTTTACTCTGATTTATCTGCTGTCTGCCAGGATTTAATGTCTTCTAATGCTGTAGGTATGAAATCACTTTCTTTCACATCTCCTCTGTTCTGCCATCAAAGGTTTTATTCCGGCTCCTGCAAAATGTCAGAAACTAATGGAAAAGTTGTTGCTAATATACAAAAGCAATTAGGATCTGCTAAAAGTTTGGGTGAATGCAAGGAATGACAACTCTGAGGAAAAGCCACCTGAGATATTTGTGTCAAACGGATTTAAAATGCAACTTTTTTAAACATACACATTCTATCCTCAAAAAAGGAAGTTGCTCTAAAATCTTTCATTCACAAAATGTGTTTACATTTGTCAGTCCAATCGCGTTCTGTCCTCCTCAGATCGTTTTCTTCTACCTTCAAAATAACGGTAACAGAAAATGTTACAGCTGATCTTCTCATGCAGAAATGGTCACTGGATGTCAACATTACAGTTTTGGTCCGTTTATTAAAAAACTAATGAAGACACCAGATTGAGATTCGAACCGTGTCATGAACTGATATAGTTTCTAGCAGTAAAACATGTTACTTATTTGATCTTTTTTACACTGGTCCACATCACTGTTCCCACCTCCAAAACATTCAAAAATGAATGTGCCACATTATTAATACAAACACTTCAGTCTGAGCTGAAAATGAGGCACAGATGACGAGGTACCTGGCAACACAGGAAAGTGCCTCTGAGGTTGACGTTAAAGGTTTGATCCCACTCCTCCAGACTGGTGTCCTCACTGGCCGAGTTCCTGTTGATGCCGGCGTTGTTGCAGGCGATGTGAATCGTTCCCCACTTGGAAAAAATGATGTCCATCATCTTCTGAACATCTTCAGCTCTGCTGATGTCTGCGGTTACGGACATGCTGGAGATACCTCAAACACGGACACGGGAATAATGCATTATCAGTCTATACATCACAATACACACAAACACTGTAATGAATTACAACTGACTTTTCTTTACTGCAGGTGCTTTTTGTATATTTATTATTTGTAACAGTTTTAGACACATTTATGAAATAATCTGTATAACATAAAATGTGTAAAATACAAACAAAGAAATGTGTATTTAACAATAAAATACAACCATGTTATAGAAAAATATATATACACATTTATTTACATTAATAAACAAACAAAATACAATATAGTTATGAGAGATTTAAAATATATATATATATACAAATATATAAACATACACAAATAGTTACGAGAACACAACAAAACAATAAACGAGACAACAGAACTAAAGGACAAAAGTGGATAATGTCACTCAGTTGGGTTTTGTGATGCTACAGCACCACCTGCTGGACGGATGACGTAACGACTGCGACGCCCTGACGTCAGCTCACCTTTCACCGTGAGTTCATGAGCCACCCTCTCTGCTTTCTCCTGATCCACGTCTATAATGGCAACTTTGGCTCCAGCCTCCCCGAGCGCGTGTGCAAAGGCCCGTCCGATGCCCTGACCCGCCCCGGTCACATAAGCCACTTTCCCGTCCAAACGTAACCGGTCCAGAACCCGTTTCCCTTGAACTCCTCTGAACACTTCATCGTAGGTGACTGAGCACTGCTGAGCATTTATCATCATTAACACTGCGCTTCGGTTATACGGTTTTATTATCACTGTAACAACCTGTTTTGGCAGCTTCATGTGGTTTTGTGAGGTTTTCCATTTGCATTAAAGAAAGCTTGGCAAAAAATGCCTTTAAACATCCTGATAGCATCATGATTTATATTTATTTATTCTGTGTAAGATACAGAAAATGTGTTCATGTTTGTGTAAATAATAAACAATGTGTTTGTCAATTAAAGGTTGTTTGCTTTTAACTGACACACATCTGAAGAGCAACTATATCCATGTATGTGTCTGGCTCACCTTTGTGTTTGTCTGAGGTGTATATGGGACCCTTCGTATAACAGTAAGACCATCTCTCAATGGAAGAATGACCTACAAACACGACGCAATAAGTTAAACATTCTAAACAAAACACAGATTGAAAGAACCGATTAAAATTTGGCCTAGCTGATAGATTTTAGGCTACATAACATTAACATAGGCTATACAATACTTTAAAAAGGTTAGAAAAAGAACTTTTAGAGAATGCTAGCCAACATTCTGAGAACGTTCCCTGTTAGCTTGCGCATTATGAATATACATTGAATTTGTGGACAATGTAAGAACATACAAACCTGTTCGACCTGAGGATCATCTGCGACAAACTGATTAAAGTCTCTCAAGATTTTCCCAATATCATCCGTTGAATTGTTCAGATAAACTCTCCCTTTAAACAGAGAGTTGTCTACACAAATAACTCCATCTATACGCACAAGATTGTGCTCCAGGATAAACTTGTAATAGTTTATGTAGTTTTGTTTGTCCGCATCGATGAAAACCATGTCAAACTGCTCTCCGGCGGCGGCTAACTCCTGCAACACAGCAACAGGGTACACAAATCAAACATCTTATTAATAAACAATCCCCTTCACTTTAAACACAAAACCCAGTTTAAAGTCTTAAATTCACATAAATATCTAATTCTACAGCTTTTCAAAACAATCAAAATTCTGCGATTACGTCAGCTAACC
>JBAJNP010008763.1:0-19544 GCA_036877545.1 Yasuhikotakia modesta
GTGTCTGTGTGTGTCTGCGTGTCTGTGTGTGTGTGTCTGCGTGTGTGTGTGTCTGTCTGTCTGTGTCTGTCTGTGTGTGTGTCTGTGTGTCTGTGTGTGTGTGTCTGCGTGTCTGTGTCTGCGTGTCTGTGTGTGCGTGTGTGTGCGCACCTGAAGAGTTCTCTGACATGCCTGTGAAACTGATACACTTTAAATCTTTCAGCTTTATCACCTGTGTAAATTGAACAGTTAAATAACTGCTGTGTGAGAGATTTTACCCTCTGCAGTGTTTAACACACGTGTGGCTGAGAGTGTTTCTGCTGAATAAACAGCAGAAGTAGAAAACAGGTTTCTGAAGAACAGTTTTTTCTGTCTGTCTCTCTCAGCTGCTGCTTTCGGACTCATTAATGGGTTTCAGGTCCATTCAGAACATAAATAATACAATATATAATCATACATTGTTAGAATACAAAAATACCTTTATCCACAAACAGACTGCTGCCAAGTGACAGAAAATGTTGTTCTGATTACATTAAATACAGCTTCTGTTTTATTTGGTGATTTATTGGCTAGTGAGAGGATAAAATTCAATGACATTTGCAAATCTTATATACACTATATATAGACTGTAAAACACCTGAGTGCTGTAGAAAATAAAAAAAAAGTGTGCACTCAGTTTTAATGTTACTTTAGTCTTGTATCTTGTGCTAATTTTAATTGTTTCTGTTTAGTGTCATGTTTATTATTGTATATATTTATAATGTATGCAGGGTTCTGAAGAACCCTGTTGGTGTTGCGTTGTGTCAGACTCACACACTGAGTTTGTTTATTGTGGGTCCCAGTGAGTTTGTGTTGCTATGAATCATGTTTCTGTGGTGATGTTGCGTGTCATTAATCTAAGCAACACTTATGAACTGGTTCTCCTACAGCTGTGAACGAACACGGGGTCCAAACTGAGGCTTCAGGCAGGTTTTCATTCCAGTTTCTCACTATCCAGAGGCAACGAGGAATGAATTATTAAACAGCTGACCGCTAAATTTTAAATGTTATCACAGCATACGGCAGAAGTGTGGAAGAGAGAGAAACTTGTGCGCGTGTGTAAATGAAGCAGTCAGTGTTTATATTCTGAAGGGTCAGTAACTCAGGTGTCAGTTTGATTCATAATTCATAAACATGGGCTGTGTCATTAATATGCGTCATATCAGCCACACAGAACACTGTGTGTTTCATCATTTCATCTTCATACAGACTGTCTCTGTACTCGTGTATCATTGCGTGATGATGATGGTGTTTCAGGGCGGGGTGATGCACACACTCAGATGTCATTGGGCAGTCTGCTGGACGATCAACACTGGCACTATCTCACCGTGGAGCGAGTTCGAACCCTCGTCAATCTTACTGTGGACAAGAACACACAGCAGATCCAGCTGCCTGATCACTTGAGTCACTATCAGATTAACCAGGTGAGCCCTCAACCATCTCATACCAAGTTAGCACTGGTTACCTTGCAAAGCAACTAGTACCACTTAATAGAGCTTAACGCATATACAGTCTCACATGAGGCAGAAAGTGAAATGAAGCAGAGTGAGAGTGTCTGTGTCTATCAGGTCAGGATTAATCACCCTGTAATGCTGTTATAGATTTTCCTTTAATTTAATTCACTTTCTACTTTTCTGCACTTAGAAGGCAATAAATTAACAAAACCTTCACACCATCTTTAAAAGGAACATTCAGAATATATCAATAACATCTGTCAGTTAACACTCAACATTTGGACTAGTTTTGAGTAAAAATGTGCAAAATCACAGTTACAATATAATGCAAGGATTAGCATTACATGTTAATGCTAACCCTAAGGTTTAAAGCACAAGCACACTACTTGTGCGTTATTTCACGTCTCTAAATTGTTGTTTTGAATGTAGCTGTACTGTTTATGATTTTTGTTTTTCAAACTGGGAAATTATTTAAACTATTTCTTGTTTCCTTGTTATCAAATATAAGAGAATTTGCTGGTTGATTACAAGTGAGAATCAGTTTCAGAGGATCAACATTAGGTCACAGATCATGTTGATGGGTTAAATTAGTTAGACTGAACTCAGATCAGTGTTTGTTTTGGTGGACGGTGAGAAAGTCTGACATGAATCTGATGTTCTTTCATAAGATCAGTTTTGGTGGAACTTCAGCCTCTGAGCTTCTGAAGACTCACTCCAGGAGAAACTTCCATGGATGCCTGGAAAACATCTTCTACAATGAGATCAACATGATGGATCGGGCCAGAGAGAAACAAGTGTCTGTGGTGGTGAGTCCAGTCTTACTGCCTCGCTGCATGAAAGCTCTGATTGCACCCATTCGGCTGGTTGTAATTGTTGTTGGCGGGCTGTAATTTTCGTTTGCTGATAATGATTCTGTGCATTGCTGTGAACTTCTGTGTTCCCCACTGTTATACAAGGTTTAGTTCTTTTGTTTACGGCCATTGTCTGGAGGATTTGGGGTAAACCAATTACCAACCCTTTAATTCATTGCCTTAATAGTCATGACAGTAGAATGGGGCTAATAACCAGAAAGGCAATTGAATAATTTAGCAGGATAAAGGTCACGTCTGACACACAGATGTGTGTGTGTTAAATGCTGTGGCTGAACTTCAGTGTTTTGTGGTTTATTCTCTGTTTCTTAGGGTAACATCAGCCTTACGTGCTCAGAATCCAGCGACGTTCCCGTGACCTTTGGGAATTCTAGAAGTTTTCTGGTGTTGCCGTGGCTCTCCAGTGGAGAGAGTGCATTGGTCAGCCTGCAGTTTAGAACGTGGAGCAAAGCCGGCCTGCTGATGACCTTTGACCTGCAGCATCACGCAGGAACGCTGTGGCTTTATCTGAGCGAGAGCAGAGTGCGACTGCAGATTCATAAGACGGGGCGGATAGCAGCGGATGTCACCGCAGGTTCAGCTCTGGCTTTATCACAAGTTGAGCGCATTGCATTGTGGGATACTGAATCTCTCACAGTGTACTGCACACTTTGGCCAATCTGCCATATCTGCACAGAGTATTCTGTGCAGATATAAAATTCACACACTCAGTAAACGTAATGTTTGTTTTATGATGGTGTGCTATTTTAAATTGCTATTTTTAAATTGTTTTCCCCCAGCACTACTCTAGTGCTGTTTTAACCGAGAATCCTTAGTAATCATTTACTGAAATACTGTTATTTAGATTAAATAAATCTCTGTAAAGTGTTAAATAATCTCTGTGAGACATAATGGAGTGGCTGTTATTTCTGTAAGACGGCACAATACTGCTTCTTTTAAACAGGCACTAAATTAAATGATGGGCAATGGCACACGGTGGAAGTGAATGGCCGACGGGGTCGTCTCACCATCACCCTGGATAAAACCGACAGCAGCTCTACAGCCTCCACATTGCTTCCTGTGGTACCTGACGGACAGCTGTTCTTAGGAGGTAGAACCTGCTTTGCTTTCCACTAACAGCAGAAACACTCTGGAGTCATTTCCTCACACACACACTGGATGTTAATCAGTCTGTCTTGTCGCTCAACACACATTCCACTGAGGAACGTGGATTCATTTTCTTCTCAAGCTGTTTGGGAAACGGGCTGGTCTCACAGCTTCTAAAGATTCTGCTGTAATCGTTTCAGTAACTGGAGAGCGTCGTGTCCCGGCGTCTCTGTGTGTGAGCGTAGCTGCGGCTGTGATGTTCAGCTAGGAACGGAGCCAAAATCACATATTAATGAAAGCACATACCACACATATAATGAGATCTGCCCGTACGATCAGAGTGTTTGAGTAGCAGTGAAATCCAGTTCAGTGTCAGACCTCCAGCGGTGTTTGTGTGAACTGTACTGCTAATTACTATCGGTCATTTCTGAGGTTCCTCTCGTGTAAATTGTTCTGTGGTGATGCAGTTGAAGAATGTGTGTGTGATATTTCTACATTTGTAAAGGACTTTACGTTGTTGATTTAAAGTGCATCTGTTGAAATTGGTCTCACAGACCTTGAATTGTGTTTTAGCAGTTCAAATCAGTTCCTATCAAATCACAAGTGTTGTGAAGTTACACAGATGTATAGTGATAAATTATGCGACTGTTACATTATTAATGAAAATGTTCATTCAAAAGGTCCTGTTGCTATGGTTACATAGCTTTTGTGTGTGAGTGTCTGTCAGGTGAACAAATCTTTCTCCTGAACATTGTTCACCTTTTGTTGTATTGTGGTTTGTTGCTTTTAAAATTCTCCCAAACCTTGTGTAGTGATTGGAGTCACACAGTGAGTGTTTGTATCTGCAGGATGTCCGAGTGCAGAAGACAGCGCTCCCTGCAGGAACCCCTCCAGCGTGTTCCAGGGCTGCATGCGTCTCATCCACATGGACAACACATTAGTGGACCTCATCAAAGTCCAGCAGATGCTGTTGGGCAATTTTAGTGATCTTCAGATAGATACGTGTGGAATAGTTGACAGGTAAGATCTGCATGTCTCATTGTTCTCATGTGAATTTACAAAACTCTTCATAATTAACTCTACGCACAATTTAAGAACATTTTAACTATGTTTAGGTTGTACTGCCATAGTACATCCAACTGTGTGTGTGTGTGGATAAATGTAGGGAAGTATTACAGTTAAATGTCAAACAATGTATTGTTACATTACGTACATTGTCACAAAACCAAGACAGTGTTCGGTGTATGTGTTGGGTTTGTTGCTCATAGCTTTTTGTCAGGGGGCGTTTGGCTCATCAGCTTTGATGGAGAAATTGGTTTATTTTTCTGAAGAAATCTCCTCAAACTGCTCTTTTTGTGACAGAACAATTTCTGCTGATAAAAGAAACACAGCAGCTTTGGTGATAAAAGCAGGACAGAAGTTGTGATAAAGGCTGTTTGGACGTTTGTGGGTGAGGTGAACAAACACACTTGTGTCTGGAATGAAATCTAAAGAGACTGTTGTTGTTTTTGCACTTAACTCTTGTGACATCAGATGTAGATTTGATTTCTGTTCCGTTCAGTTCTGGAATGTTGGTCTTATTCCATTTGTTTGGGGTGTCGTCTGATATCTCTGTTCTGCGCTTGTATTTTAGTTTGTGTAAACAATGTTTTGCTCTGTAAGATAGCATTTGTAGAATCATTTACATTATTGCTCAGATTTATTTTGAGAAGTGAGTGAAGTTTGTACTTTCTGTATCACAGCTACTAACAAACAGAACTAAAAATAACTAAAAATAATCAGTTCTCCTTTCATTGGTCAGACAGTTAGTGTAAGTCCAGCATGTTTAACACAGAACACTCAGAGCTCGACGGACACTGCAGGAAATGTCTTTAACAGTTAAATGAGGGAGTGTCAGTTTCACACTCTCCATCGTGTCCTGACAGACTGAGAGCTGGGCTTGAAATGAGATCTGGGTTCTCTCCTTATAGCTGAGAAGATTCGGGGTCTGCTGGAGTGAGACAGAGGTGAGGCTGTGGTAATGTTTAGTGAGGGGTAACACTCGTGTGGATCTGTTGAGAGTAAGTGATTGTTTTGGAATAGCATTACACTTATATTCTGCAGTATGTGGTGAGTTTACAGCTAAATTCCCACAATGCAATGTGCTCAACTTGACCTTCCATTTTCTGTTTGATGAATCAACACTTATATCTTTTTAACTTCTCCTTCCTGGCTTATTTTGATTGGGCTGCCAAAAGAAAAGATGTTTATGAGATTGAAAGTGTGAAATGGTTGTAAGGTGATAACTGGACAACACAGTGGGCCCAGTGTGTTCATTGGTTTGGGTACTGATAATCCATTCTGTCTCTCATAGTGTTTTTTAAAGACAGTATTGTGATGTTTTCACTATAAAGCCCGTTTGTGTGTGAGACAGACTGACGCAGTGCTGTAACTGTGTGTGATGTAGCGCTCTTTGACTGTACTGCTGACTCTGAGCTTTTTAAAGATGAATAATGGACAGAATAAAGAATAGCTGCATGGTCAACAGTTACTGAGTCTCAGACACCTGTGGGCTCACATTTCTCCACATGCTCACAGATTTTCAGCTTCTGTTCTGCTTTCTGAAGAGTGATGTGTGTTGAGCAGATCTTTGCAGTGTGCTTGTGTTGTGTTTAGCTGCTGCAGTTGTTTAGGTTCTGACCCGGGTTTTTATCTATAGATAAATTACAGACTGTAACTGTGTGCATTAGAAGAGTTCAAACATCTGATCAAACATCTTCAGGAATCCAGGAAGGTACAGGCAGGACTGAGGAGAGCTGACAGATCATGTGAGAATGGCTGGAGATCTGTCAGTAGAGTAGATTTCTCCTACCTCCCAGAAACAGCTAATGACTGTTGAGGTAAATTATTATCATCATCTCAGATGTGGTGAAGGAGTCGTGTGCATCTTCTCGTCCTCTGAGATGTTTCACTCTGGGCTGCAGTGTTGTTCAGTTCCTCCGCTCTTCTCATACACGCACATCTTCCTCATTTTCCTCTTTCACAGTTTTAAACTCATGTTTAATTCATTCATACCTGATGGTGATTTACTGCTGAAAACGCTCTTTTGTATCAGCTACTCTACAGACCTCCTCTACAGCTTATTACATCCTATCATTAATTATTGTAAATGAACAAATGCCTGATTGCAGTACGTATTACATCACAGAAGTTATTTTATCACCCCAGCATCTCTATTCTGAATTTCTTCCCTTTATTTAATAAGGACGAATTTAATAAAAAATGAAAAAGTAATAAAGTAAAAATGTTTGTTTATTCTTATTAACCAATGCTGATGTATTTTAATAAATATTTATGTTAAAGTCATAAAGTGAGATCTCGTATTTGCTTTCAGAAACTCCGGCTGATGAGACAGTTAGTTGATCTCAACACGTCATGTTCGCATTTCCTGCGTCTTTCTTCACTGCTGCTTGTTTCTGCTGATGAGGTCATTAAAGGTCGCCGTCAGCCCGTGTTCTGTCTGTTCTAATTCCCCACGGTTGACCTCTGACCTCTGTCTTACGTAGAGTTCTCCTGCAGACGCAGACACGCGTGCGTCTCTCCTCTCACCTGCTGCACACGTCTATCAGATGCTCTGCGGCTCCGCAGGCTGTCGTTGTTTGTCACCTGCAGTGATCAGGGTCGTGATGATCTGACCTGTGCTTACGGCGGGGGAGTTGAGTATGTGTGGAGGGCAGCGCGGGCGCACACGTCAGCACGCTGTCACACCGCTCAGAGATGTTGTCGCATTTTGTTGGTGGAGCAACGCTTGCCTTCTGCTCTCACACACATTCTGCTTGAATTGATTTATTTTCCTTTGGGCGGCAGAAGGGATGAGGCTTGTTTCTTAGTTTTGTTGAGAGTGATTGTATGAAGAACGCAGCGTTTGCTTTTCCTGCCGCATCCTCAAACTTTTTGATTCGCTGCTCGTGTTTTCATCTTTTCTCCAGTTTGATGGCAGTCTTTGTGTTTCTACAGGCAGAGATTTTCCCAGAAATCATTAGCGGAGACTTCATTCTTCAGTTCAGAAAACATGAGTTCAGGGCTGTTAAAGGCTTGCCTGCAGTTAACACAGTCTTTCAATACTAGTTAGTGTTGAAGTGTGTTATTTACATCACACCAGTGTCAGATGCATCAGATATACTGTCTTCTGCATTGATCAGGTTATTTTTCTGGATCAACAGTCCCCTGACAGTGCTGATAGACGCTAGTACTGAATGCTAACCCTTGCCATTTATATATGTCTGTATGTTACCTTCACTGTATTAGTGTAGTTTGTTTCCTGTAGTTCAACACAACAGCTCCTGTAACAGAGCTGAAATCATCACTGCCTGTCACTCAAAATTATTCTGTTAGTGAACATTTGGTCTTCCTGTGTGTCTGTCTGTCTGACGGACTGTCAGTCTGATTATAAGTCGTGATGGCAGATTACAGAAGATCAGACGCGCTGGTCCGCGCCGCGGGCTCATGTGAAGTCTGAGTTCTGAACCTCGTGTCGGGTCTGAATGCCTCTGATGGGACCGGCGCCAGCACTGAGACACAGCTCTCTGTTTTCCTCCCGCTGTGAGGACCAAAAACAGGGTTTCATTTTTCTCCAGGTTTGAAGTGTCCTTGCATCCATTTGGGAGAATAAATTGCACACTTGATCCTGTTCAGATTATAAAGCTACAAAGCGTGAAACTGGATCTCTGTGTGTACGTGTCCGGCCACAGAAAGCATGTCTGCAGGTTTCATGCACAGAAACAATGAGGGGAGTTTGAACAGACCCTGTTAGACCACAAATGGAAACGTGGTGAAAGATCTTCTGGAGAGAACATGAGTAATATGAGCATGAAGGATCTGTGAGAGACAGAGAGACAGGCTGGGAATGAACTGCAGACATTGTGATGGGACTAGAAAGGTTTCAGTGGACAAAGACACAAAGAACTGACAGCTGTGTGGAGTTACTCACTCCTAACCCTGTTTTACTCTAACAAATGTTTTTCTGCAGGGTTCACACAGACGTGAAAATCTGGCAATATTTTACATGTGTGTTTGAAATGAACAAGATAATATAGTCAGTGTAAATGTTTTCTGTTGGAAATTTCTAACAAACAACAATATAACAGTCAATGGATCTCAGTGAGTGAATCTCAGTGAGTCTCGGTGGATCAGATCTGTTACTGTTAAAGACTGAATCTGGTTTAACCTGGTGTGGGGTTACAGAAGCTGTACAACAAATATTGTCTTGTTTTGACTTTTTTTGGAGAAATGTTTTTGGTCTGACATGCTGCATACTGTGAATATGTTACTAAAAGTGTGTTCAGGTGAAGTGTGTGTGTGTTCAGGTAAAGTGTTTGTGTTCAGGTAAAGTGTGTGTGTTCAGGTAAAGTGTGTGTGTTCAGGTAAAGTGTKTGTGTTCAGGTRRWGTGTKTGTGTTCAGCTGGTGTGTATGTGTTCAGGTAAAGTGTTTGTGTTCAGGTGGTGTGTGTGTTCAGGTGAAGTGTGTGTGTTCAGGTGATGTGTGATGTGTCTTGTGTTTCTGCAGGTGTTCTCCCAGTCACTGTGAACATGGAGGGTTTTGTTCTCAGTCTTGGAACACGTTTCATTGTAACTGTTCAGCGACGGGCTACAGCGGCGCGACCTGCCACAGCTGTAAGACACACTCTCACGTCTGTGTGTTTGTTCCTGCTGAGAAACTTCACATAAGAGGCATATTTATATAACCTCTATTCTATTCAACTAGTTTTGTTTTAGTTAGAGTAATGTTACCCCATTGGATGCTGGTTAACAGAAAATGATAGCACATGTTTACTGTGTGACTTAAATCCTGCACAAAGACACATCACAGGTCACACGCGTCAGAGTTAGTTTGATTCATGAGCACAGGGGATGACACACGCATGTCTCTGTGCAAACAATGTTCAGATTGAACTCCAGGTCAAACGCTATTGAGTTTTATGCTTCTCAGCTGAAGCCGAGGGCCAGTTTGGTCATGAAACATTTGGAGTAAAATTAAGCACTTGTCACTCAAATATTTAATAAGCGCAGCCTTGAAAATGTTCACACATGAACAACTGTGAACTGTGATTAGATTTCAGATGCAGTTTCTGTCTGTCAGGAGAACGTTTGGAGATTCAGTCAGAAGATTTCTGTCCTCACAGTATCTCTGCTGTCCTCTGCACTCGTTTTTACAACAGCACGTTCAGAGATTTACTGAGATAACCACTTCATGTGTGATAATGTCTTGTGATCTTTATTAATTAAGCTATATAAGCAGTTGTGCTAATAGTGCTGTTCTCTCATATATACAGTGATCAATGACTGAACTTAGAAATCTCACAGGACTCAACAGTTCTTCAGTCTGAAGCTGAATCTTACTGTAGCGTTTGGGATGTAACGTTTTTGTGTAACTGGTGCTACGATTCAGACAGAAACTGAAAGTTGACTTTTTTTTAAACTGAATACTTTCCTGAACTTCATCATGTCTCACTATCCTGAATCTCTCATCTGACTCGTGCCAGTGAGATGAAACAGATTGTATCTGCATATTAATCTGTTTTCTCGGTGAAAGCAGATTTCTGGTGAAAGCTTGAGTAACTCATTTTGTGCTTAAGTAAACTCTGTAACTTCTGTTTGCTGCCATCATGAGTTCAGCAGCGGGACAGTTTAACTGAAGCACAGCCATCCATAAGAACAAGTAAACATAGGTTTTAGAGTTAAACTATTTAATTAATGCTACAGAACATATTAAATGATATGTATGATTGACAATACTTGCCACATATGTGACAAAATCAAAGCTGCTGAATTGATTTTATGGTAAAACCCTTTACTGAGATGCGGACAGCAGCTCAGTTTAATGACAGAGATCATTTTGGGTAACTGATGTAAATCAATACAAGTAACAAGTAACCAATCAGACGCTGACTGCAGATCATGAGGTGACATCATTGATCATAGCCCTCAATCACTGCAGTCTCAATGACAGGTTCTTTAGACTAAACATTACATGTATGTTTAATTCATTACCACAGCTCACCACAGCTCTTACACTGTGTCAGATTAATGAATGATTTGAAGAGAAATGAAGAATGAAGAGAAAAATGTAATCTGGTTATTAAAGTAGATTTCTCCTCAGAGGTGAAGCTGTTGAGTTTTGTGTTGTTGAATGTTGAGTTTTACTGTTAAATCCCCTGTGAACTGAAGATGTTTTTAACATGTGTTTTAAACACACTCCTGGCCACTGTTTGTCAGTGTTTATCAGTTTCTGTACAAGTGTAAGTCAACACTTATTTAAATGTGTTATACATGAATGTTACATTCGCACCATTGAATGTGAAGACACACTTTATTATCTCCTGTAACGCAGCGCCACGTTCACAAACACCTCATGCTGTTTTTAACCTGTATGCAGTTTATTTGGTTTGTAGATGAGTTCATATGACTGTATTTAGATTCTTTAAAAGCAATTGTGTTTATCTGTCTTTACTGATGTTAGTTGTGTCTGTTGTTCACAGCCATTTATGAGGCGTCGTGTGAGGCATATAAACACAAGGGAAACACCTCAGGGTTTTATTATGTGGATGTGGATGGAAGTGGTCCAATCAAACCACAGCTGATCTACTGTAACATGTCAGGTGAACCTCACACACACTCACACCTCACACACACACTCACACAACACACTCACACAGCTCACACACTCACACCGCACACACACACCACACTTCTGAAGATCATGAATGAAACATTCTCATGTGATTTCTAGATAAAAGTTAGAAAAATAAATTAAAGGCTGATTGTTGAACTTCTGATTTAATGTCCTTATTTCAATATTTTATAATTCTTATAATTTATAATTTGTCTTAATTCATTTTAAGAATACAGATATATTCAAATAGCTGCATGTGTGCTGAATATGTTCATTCATCTAGATAACATAAGTGTTTTAGAACAGGAACGTGGTCTTTTGTGTGTGATTTTGTCTCATCATTTGTTTTTCTCTTTATCTCTGCAGACACGGTTTGGCTGGTGATTCAACACAATAACACAGAACTCACCAGATTAAGATCGTCCTCGGGGACCAATCAGCATTTAGCCCATTTCAGCTACTCCGCAGACCCGGAGCAGATTCAGGCCATAATCAGTCAGTCGCATCACTGTGAGCAGGAGCTGTCGTACCACTGCAAGAGCTCCCGGCTGCTGAACACACCAGGTGAAACTCCTGATCCTGTGAGCGTTTGTTCAGACCGTGTCGTGTCTGCAGACGTCTGAACAAACCCAATGTGTGCATGAACACAGCAGCTTTTTTTGAGGGCTTATTTGTTTAACTGCTTTTCTGTGGGACTGCATTAAATTCATTAAAATTCACCTTCATTTGCATGTTAGCCCGGTAAGCGCTTCCATCGTGTTTTTGTTTGTGTGGGTTTTGTCGCAGGCGGTTCTGAGCGGCGTCTATCACGGCTTGTGTCGGATGATAATGGTTCTCATAGTCCTTCAAATTAAAGCAGAGCGCGTTTCTCTCTGTGTCTGCTGTAATTACCGCCCATTAACTGCCTCACCACTGCAGGTTCTGATGAAAACACGGTGTCAGTGTAAATAAGAGACATTTGAAATGTCAAATGACGAGTAATGAAGCCTCATGTTTGTTTCAGCTCAACCTTTACAAATGTGTGTACAGCATTTGCTGATGGGAGAGGCGGGCCAGACAATTAGATGAGAGAAGTCAATGAGATCTCTTTAATATCTCTGTTCCTTCTCATGACAGTAAGGAATGAATTTCCAGAGGTTTCCTCCTGCTACACCTCAGTATCTGCATGTGTCTCCTCTGAGCAGCAACATCTCCAACTCTGCTCAGAGTCTGTGTCATATATTCTCACACAGTCATATATTCTCACGAGCAGTCAGTGACCAGCCTTCATCTGCTTGGTCTCATGACTGTGTTTGTATTGTGTGTTGCAGACGGCACCCCCTTCAGCTGGTGGGTGGGCAGCTCTGGTGAAGCACACATGTACTGGGGTGGGGCGGTTCCGGGCAGTCAGCAGTGTGCATGTGGACTGCAGGAGAACTGTGTGTATCCGGCACACTTCTGTAACTGTGACGCAGACAGCACAGAGTGGTATTGCCCTCTTATATCACACAACTCAATAAATGTCACAGTATGACCAAATGAACGGTGTTGTTTTTGCTGTAATGCAGTGATGGGCCTGGAAAAAAAATTTAACACGTGATTATAAAATTAAACAACATTTTTTTATTTTGTCATTACAAATATTAAGTGTGAAAAATATTCCTGGGCTTAGATTTAGTTTGGATGTAGATTGACAGTATTGTACTGCTTGTTCTAAATACTTATTTACTATCTGTTATATTTAAAATGACACATTTCACATTTTAGAGAAATGAAACAGGACAGGTAACAGCTCACACATGTTCGTGTGTTGTTTGTAAGGTCCAATGATTCTGGTGTTCTGGCTCATAAAGAACATCTGCCTGTTCTCGCCCTGGCTGTGGGTGACATCAGCAGACCCGGTTCTGAGGCGGCGTACAGAGTCGGACCCCTGCGCTGCTCTGGTGACAGTGAGTGAACATCGTCTCCTCTCTTAACATCAGTCATGTGATCAGAGTTTAACTCCAGCTCTCTCAGCCTGTGTTTTACAGCCGTGTGCTGATGTCTGTAATAAGATGATGGCATAACTGGGAATGTGTTTCAGATAGCTTCTGGAACGCCGCATTCTTCAACAAGGAAAACTCCTACCTGCACTTTCCCACCTTTCACGGCGAGCTGAGCGCAGACATCTCCTTCCTCTTTAAAACCAGCTCCTCCTCTGGAGTCTTCCTGGAAAATCTGGGAATTAAGGACTTTATTCGGATCGAGCTGAGCTGTGAGTGTGAATCCTGTCAGGAACACGGTCAGGTCTCACTGAAACGCGTTCATTTTTCAGACACAGATGTACATTTGCATTCGAGGTTAATATTTAGTGTCCATGTGTTTTCTGATCTATTAGACAGAATTAGGAAATAGTTTTTTGCATCAATAAGCTTTTAAGTGTTGTGAATTGATTTACATAAAACCCACATTACTGTCACCCAGAAAAATGATTCAATTACTGTGGTCATATTTATTATACTGGCTGTAGTTTATACTGGTATTAAGTCATTTATAAAAGAACACATTTCTGTAAGAATGTGGGATTAAAGATGTGTTTATAGTGATAAAAAAGCTCATATTTGTCAAATGTGAAGTATACAGAAGACACATTAAATTCAGATCACACAGTTTTGATCATCCTGAGATTGACACCCGCAAATCTATTGACAAACTGTGTGTGTGTGTGTGTGTGTGTGTGAACATTCCTGCATATTTGTTCATTTGCCAAAGGGAAAAATACAGCAGAGAATCTGTCAGCTGAATATATAGACATCACAAAATGCTTTTCACCAGGGAAATTACTGCAGAGTGGCTGTTGAACTCGTATGTAGAGGCTGTATTGTCTCTGTTAGTGCTCATATTCCTGTTCAGTGATGTGAAACTTATAGCACACGTTTATGCTGCAGAAATGAGGGATGCCTCAGACATGCTGTGTGCTGAACAGGCTATTTTTGTGTAACCAACCGCATCACCTTAGCAACCAGCTAGCAAAGCCCTAGCAACCTCTCCACATACCCCAGCAACACAACAGTGATTTTCCCTTTTAGTAGATTGGCCACTATACAGGTACAATCTGTCTCACGCTAACCCGCGCGCCGCTGCCGCCTGACCCCTGTAAACATCCACTTCCTGTGGGTGGGTGTGGTTTTGTTATGGTCTCTGTCTGTGTGTAACTGCAGGAGAGAGCGGTTCAGCTCTGCTGTAAGGATCTCACGTGATGAATGAGAGGAGCGTGTGACGCTTGTTTCTCTCAATTAACCTCCATTATATCAGTGCTGAGGCCGTTCGTGTAAGACCCGATCTCTGAGGGAGTTTCTTATAAAGCTGGAACAGGAGAACCTGTGGCAGGGTGAGATCAGAACCGTGGTGCACAGTGAGCATTAAAGAGTCGCTCATCAACTCATTACGTTCTCATGTCAGAGTGAAACACAGTCCAGCACCTTGTTTGCTCTCAGAGTTTTTACACTGAAGCTCCTCTGTGGAAGTAGTTGACCATTACTAACAGACCGTTACTGTCACACTATTAAAAACTCAGTTTAGTTATTATTGCCAGAGCTTTGCAATACTGAATGTCAGGTGATGGTGCTGGCAACACCACGGTCATGGGTTTGAGTTTTAGGAAGTTCACAATCATAAAATGTACAGCTGTTATGAATGTAATGTCTGAACTGTTATGAATGTAAAACTGTACGTAAATGTATACAAGCCCCAAATGACATAAAAGCACCAGTGAAATATAATAAGTTTGAACAGCTTAATAACCTGGAATAAAGCACTGAACTCATTTAAGCTTCTTTTGATATTTTCTGGTACTTCTATGTGATTTTGGGGGCTGGACAGTTTCTGTCTTCAGTCACTTTGATGGGAGATCTGGTGAGAAACCGCTGACAGAATTCGGGTGTCGTGTCGCTCTGACACTCGATGTGAGTCGAGCACAAACAGCTCAGCCGTTACAATGTCATCACACACGACTGTGTCTGAGTTTCCAAAAACAGCTCCCCCCGTTTCCCTCTCAGCAGTGGGTCTGTCAGGGCATTTTGTTGTAGCTCACCCGTGTGTCAGCTGTGGCACATTAGACGTGTGGCGCGCTATGAATAATAATGAGGTCATAACACAGCATCAGCAGTTCACAAAGAGTGTGTGTATCATCAGAGAAGAGCTTGATAACAGACGCTGTGAGATCTTCTCCAGCAGGACTTCAGCATATGTTACAGCTGAGGAAACTTCCTGGTAAACATCATTCACACTTTCTGAAAAAATGTGGTGAAAAAAAGTGGTGCTGAAGTCTGTTGTAGGATGTTACTGAGGTTTTCTGTATGCTGTAGTGTGTTACTTGGTGGTTGTTAGATCAATTTAGAGACTGCTGAGGTTCTTTGCATGTTCTCAGTTTAGCCTTCTTGCTAAAAAGGATAAATAATGTATTTTTTTTCGTGCTACATGTTAGTTTTAATACAGCGTGCTCAGTAGTTTTAAAGTAGTGTTCAGTAGTGTCCACACATCAGAAATGCTGCCATCATAACCAGTTGAAAACCTGTCTAATGGTTCATCAGTGTCTGTAAACACAGAATGTGAAACTCTGTCATGTGGAGACTGGAGAATGTTTTGTTGTGAATCTGTGTGATATTCATGTTGAGCTGTTGTCAGTCAGACGTGTGTTTGCGTTCACAGCTCCGACAGAGGTGCTCTTTTCGTTTGATGTGGGAAACGGCCCTTTAGAGGTGCGGGTGGAGACCCCCCTGCCTCTGAACGACGAGCGCTGGCATCAGGTCAGAGCTGAGAGAAACGTGAAGGAAGCCTCGCTCTTCGTGGACCGTCACCCTGGAGCCGTGCAGAAAGCCCCAGCTGACGGACACATGCACCTGCAGCTCAACAGCCAGCTGTTTGTGGGTGAGATCCTAACAAACACATGAAGGAACACAAGCTTATATGTTTGGATATAGAGAATGAAGCTTCAGGAACATTCTAATATTTTGTATGGCGATAATGAGAATTCTCCTGGAAATGTGCTTTATCATGATAATAATGTAGAGATGTAAAAACAGTAGGTTTCATTTTTCTTATGCAGCATATATTAAATTGAAACAGGAATTCTTTTGATTTGAAATGTACAGATTTCATTAGATCTGTTGATACAGATCTTGATGGCAAATTTAAGGTTGGAAATGGTTTATAATTGTCTGACTGGAGGAAAATAGTTTTTGGTAAAGTTTCACATTAGTTGATCCTGACGGATCGCTGGCAGTTTGTCCTGAGGGTGACACGATCAGAAATGAGGTGGTTTTCCAGTAAGTGTTGAGAGGTGTCCTCACAGTTACATTGATTCTTCTCAGAGGTTCAGCTGTGATTGTTGAGAGGTGTGATGTTCACATAAGCTGCTCTAGATAAGCTGTTCAGAACTCTGAACTGATAACATTACTGTAAGAGTTACAGTCATGTATCTGTGATTCTATCTGAGGATATGTGTTCATTATTACACACATAACACAGGAAGAAAAGTAGTAAAGTATTAATCTTTGATAGACTGCGTCCAGAGTCCTGCATTATTGTTCAGAAAATCATGAAGTTAATCTTTTATTAGGGATCTTCTAAGTTTGATATGTTTCTCCTGAAATTCCTTTAGGAATAATATAAACAGTCAGTTTTTAGTCAGTTTACCTGTTCACATTCTGCTTCTCATGTTGAAAACATTTTAATGAGAGATTTGATGTAAATCCGAGCACTGTTGAGATCTCTGAAACTCTAGAGGAGACATTCAGGTTATATATTGGGAGATACTTCAGTGGATGTCTCAGTTTTGCTTTAACATCGAAAAACACCTGAGAAAAATGTGTTGTGTCTTCTCTCAGTCTCAATTTGTTCTCCATTATATCTCCATTATATGTGAAACATCTTGATTTTCTTGTAGTTCCCTAACAAGTTTTTAACAAGCCTGTGAAACCCAGAGGATCTAAATATGGGGCAAATTGAAAACGTGACCATTAGGTCCTTTATTTAGATCGTCTGGTGTTGACGGCCTTGTTGTCTTGTTAGAACTCAGTTTTAATAACATTCTTGCACTTCACATATTTCACTAATGACTCTACAGCACAGCTGGAGCAGTGAGGTGTTCACAGAAACGAATTAGCATTAAACCACTGAGCACTAATGCATGCAGAGTGCATTACAGCTGTCGTCTGCAGTGCTGCTGCTGCAGAATTCAAAGAACAGTGTTTTTTCTGCTGCAGTTACAATAGAAAGGACCAAAGCGCAATGAAAGACTGACAGCACAAACTGACAGAAGCTTCAGCACATCAGAGGGGAAAACAGTTTGAAGATGTTTGTTTGAAATGGGCGTCTCGGTTCAGAACAATCCTCACCCGGGCGACACAGCAGAAGGTTTGCGCTGTCTGCGGTGAGATACGGGACGCAGACGGGCGATAAAAGCCATCTTCCCCCTCACATCTTCCTCCCCGCAACTTTTGTTGTCATCGTCTTGTCGTTTAAATGGCTTTTGTGTTTTCTGAAAGAGCTGACAGCTGTATGTTTTCAATAAACAGAGAATGAGTCTTTCTCCTTTATTAAAACGCCACAGAAACGAAATCAAACTGCTGAGATGTGGAGCGGAGGCAGATGATGAAAACTGTGCTGCATCTGTGGGTTTTGTGCTCGTGTCTTTAGGGGGAACGGCCTCCAGACAGAAAGGTTTCCTGGGATGCATTCGCTCACTGAAGCTGAACGGCAGGACGTTAGATCTGGAGAAGAGGGCGAAGATCACGCCTGGCGTCTCGCCCAGCTGCCCGGGTCACTGCAGCAGCTACAGCAGGCTGTGCCAGAACAAAGGGAGCTGCGCAGAAGCAAATAACGGCTTCATCTGCGACTGTAAACTCTCACCTTACACTGGAATCTTCTGTCAGAAAGGTACGAACTCAGCTGATAAAAGAAAAGTGTTTAAAAGAGTCTGTGTAGATTTCATGTTGGTTTCAAGTCCGTCATGAGGATATTAAACATCTAAAGATAACAAACGAACGACAACAATTGTGAACAAACATTCAATATTAACTTCATTGACTGTCATTGTTATGCATACATGCAGTATGATTATATCCACATACAATCCTGAACTGAGCACTTCTGTTCTTTCCAGAGGTTTCTGCCTTCTTCAAAGCAGGAACGTCGGTCACTTACACCTTTAAAGAGCCGTACGAGCTGCAGAGAAACACCAGCACTCAGTCGTCCTCCATCTACTCTGACCTGACGCTGAGGGGAGAGAATATTTCTCTGACTTTCAGCACCAGTCAGGCTCCAGCTCTACTGCTGTACGTCAGCTCATACTACAGAGAATATCTAGCCGTCCTGCTCAACAGAAACGGTCTGAATCTTCTCACCTCTCGCTCTAAACACCTTCATTGTGTTAGTGTTGTGCGTCAGTGTTGTGTGTCAGTGTTGTGCATCAGTCACTCAAGACTGTGTGTAAGCATGCTTGTGTTTTTACTGAGATTGTTTCAGAATTTAAAGGCATAGTTCATGCAAAAGTTACGATCCTGTCCAACCTTTTGTACTGTAGACACAGATCTTCACAGTTTATTTCTACACAGTAAAAGTAATTGGACACAAGAGCTGTTGTAAAAACACCAGGCGGATCTGAGACTGACACCTGTGTGCTGTTACATGTCTGATCACACTCATCATTTATATCTGACAGATGATCGTGTCTGCTGAATGTCTGCACACACTTTATTGTGTAAGATAAACTCTGCTAATTCCCCAGAAATCAGAAGATGAGTTTGTTTTGTTTGGATTTGTTTTGGCATCTGTGTTTGGGGATGAAGTTTTAATCCTCTTAAGAGAAAGTCGTGTACAGCTCAGAGTTACAGTGTTTGCATGTTGATGATGTTTTTGTGTGTGAAGTGTTTGAGGTGAGACTGTTCTCTGTTCTAAAGGACATCTGGACATTAAGTACAAGCTCCAGCAGAACAGAGACGCTGAGGTTTTCCGAGCCAGTGTGAGAAATCTGGCCAACGGGCAGTTGCACAGAGTGACTGTCTGGAGATCTTCAGAGCTGCTCAGCATTCAGGTAACAGGAAGCTTTGAAGGACGCAGGTTTGGTTCTCCACAGCATTAAAGATCAAAGTGAGACGTTACATGCTGGATTAAAGCAATATTACAGCGTGTTTTAGTTTAATGTAGATGATTATCACTGATAATAATTTGGACTGTCTGTGTATATAAACAGTAATTGAGTTTAAAAGTTGTTTTTGAAGGATAATGACCTAGAATATTTCTGTAAAACCAATGTAGAGATTTAAGGCACAAAAAACACAAGGTGAGTTTAGTGTAGATTCATGACACAACATTCAAAGTTATGACACTCATACTCATACACGTACACATACTCTCTCTCACATACACACTCTCTCTCTCACAGACACATACACACACTCTCTCACATACACACACTCTCTCTCACACACACTCTCACACACACAC
>JBAJNP010008764.1:0-19537 GCA_036877545.1 Yasuhikotakia modesta
TCTGCAATCCATCTAGATATTTGTCTCCCTCCGGCGTTTAACGAGTTAAACTACGTTTATTGAGCAACTTTTAACTTTTAATACACGAACAGACATTCAGCAAATAAAACTGCTTCTGTATTTCATGGACAACAGTGCTGAAGTCAGACCTGACACAATAACTGTGACCACAAAACACAGCTCAAGGCGATGCCACTTTTACCACAGTTATGTGTTATTTAGTATAAACCACAAAGTATCACAAACATTCTGTTACATTTACAGAGATGCTTCTTTAAACATAAACTTTTATATTAATGAATTTAAATAAATTGTAGTCAATAATAAAGTCCAGTGACATGAACTAAAGAGTAAGCATGGACAAAACAATGAACACAAAACTGCACACACAACTGCACAACAAAACAGGAAGTAAAAAACAGCTCTTGCTGTGAGGCTGTGTGCACAAACCACAATAAAGACAAGCCATTCTGTGTTCCCAGTTCCTTGACCTATTAACGCGCATGCCTAACATATAAAGTGAACAAGCTAAAACTTGCTATAATTGTGAACAATAAAAGAGAGAAAATGAAACACTCATTGATGTAGTTTCTGCATACTGACTGACTGATCATGCACATACACAGAATAACCAAACACTTAGTTTGATGATAACCTAAAAAGGAAATAATAACATTGAATCAGATGGATATATTGTTACAGGTTATGACACTGAAACTAACTTTCAAATGACTTGCCTACATTTTAGGGATTGCTTCTTTAACCATTAAGTCAAAATGCCTTATTAAATTGTCCTACTTTGCTCAACCTATACAGTCATGATAACAAAACAGAAATCACAGACAGTGGATGAATGCAAAGCACACTACACTTATACTAACTGTCATAATATCAAGATTAACCTACTAAATGTATAATTGATCAATTACTGCCTCAAGAAAGATCCAAGTTAACACATAGTTATGCTTATCCAATTGCTATCCATAGTTATCCAATGCTGCGGTTTCCGACCACAAGTCCCTGTCTGATTCTGGGGTTCAGATGAAGGCAATGCCATGTGAGAATCCTACTATGGTAGCTGATGTAAGTTTTGCTTTCTCACTTGAAAGCTGACCCAACAAACTTAAACACCACCCCTGTAACAAGGCAATTACAGTAATGACATGATTGTCATCTAAAATCAGATACAATAGCACAGTATTTGCTATAATATATTTAATACCAGCAATTGTAACTGATGATGCTTTGAAAAAGCCAAAGATATGGAGAGCAAATCTGTAACAGGCACCAGCATGCACACACCTTGTTTGGTGATGCTTTGGGAAGGTTTAAGAAGGACTTGTCCAAATCACAATTGTTTTAATCCTGTTATTTCCTTAATGTCAATCAACTAGTTATATAAGTGTAATGAAGCGCAGCTACACGTACAACACTAAGAGACAACACCCTAAAAAGACAATGTATTATTCATCCTTGCCCAAACCGTCTAAACCATGTTTTGACGAACTATAAATAATTCAGTTTTACAAAACAGCTAAATAATTTTTACAGTATAATGGCATAGAAAAAAGACCATAACATTGGTGATCCAGATACAGATACAAATGACACAGTGTGTGATTTTGTAACATTCTTCATATAATTAACTCAAGAGTCTGGACCCTTCAAACTCTATTCTAGGTTTACACCAGTTTAATGGCAAATACTATATCACCACTGATATTAGGCTTGCGCTTGACCAATGTTTACATTAAAGCTGTTCATTAAGTCTGAATTAAATGTGCACCAACAATTGTGAGCTATGCGTTTTTGATTAGACAAGAGTGTGTCATGGAACATGCTTGATTTTTCGTCACATATGGAGAAATATTAATTATTATAAAATATTCAGAAAACAATAAGAATCAATGAGGCAAAACAAGAAATGAAGGGGTTCTCTGGACAACAGATTTAGGTCAACAATTTAGGTCAGCATCACATTCACAACAGCAAACGGAATGAGAAAAGTTATGTGTGTATCCTGACAAGTTATATGAGTCGTTGCTTGTCTGTAATTGCAGTATTTGTATTAGATAAACACCTTCCAACAATTGAATTATCTATAAAAAGGACTTCAGTCACAGCGACCAATGGGTGAAAGGCTGGTTAAACTTTAAACAGGGTAAAAGAGTTTTTTGCTAACTGCCTAATTAGCATAAAATGCATAACAGTAGTGAACCTGTGATTTATTTCATTGTGATTTAAAATGACTACGTAATCATACTATTGAAGACAATATATAGCAAAACCTGAAAAAACTGTTAAGATATGAACAATAATTTACAAGACTACATAAAAGAACACACAAGTACCAAAGGGAAACAACAAGCACCTATTAACACAAAGCTAAGACACAATGTGACTTAATAACTGTAACAAATAAACAGATTTCAGACAGCAGTGCTCTTAAAATACTGTAATCTGTTTAATGTGCATTGAAATACAGCGTTCAGTCTGATACACAGTCAGAAGATCTAAAGAGAGCAGATCTCTCAGAGCAAAACACACTAAAGACCTCAACACAAGCTCACAACGTACTGTCACAACATGTCCGCAGAACGCACAAGGTGCAACACGTAAATGTGAGTTTGTTTGCTCATATTTCAGTTGCTTGGAGACTTCTGATGTGTAACTATCAGAGATCTACCCATACATACATTCATATTTGACAAAAAAATAGAGTATGGGATTTTGCCAAAAAGAATAATGAAAACCTAAAGGCAAAACACATTGTCTTTCTTATGTCTATATGTTATGACTTAATCTAGCTCACATTCTTTATCATTTTTTACCTACACCCCCCCCCCAACCAAAAGAGGTACATATTAAATTCACACTTGTGACATTTCAGAGCATCTTAGTCATTTAGAGCTCCAACAAAAATATATAATCTATGTATTTAAGTTAATACAGTAAGTTTGCAATCTGAACAATACAGCATAGTTCTTATGTCAAGGTTTTAAGTGGTATTATAGTAACATTTCATTTTGAACATCACATGTGAACAATCACATTGCACTGGTAATGATTCTGAAACACCTGTGCATGTTACTGTAGTGTTTCCTTTCCATAATGAGAGTAAAAGGACATTGTGTTGTACATGAAAGTTTTAAAACAATCAACCCAAACAGTATCCCCACCTCTCTATATTTATAATACAGCATTGTGTAGCAGGACACCATGAAAGTGTTTATGCTTGGCATTGATACAGCGTTCCATTATAAGACTCTAGAGTGAAAAACAGGTGATGTAACATTTTTATAAAGTTAAAATTGCTCACAAGATCACAGATCACGTATTAAACACAGATAGACGGTTGAAAAATCGTAATTCTTCGAAACTTGAATTTGGGGAGAAAAATCCTGGGGTTAATCCTTTTCTCTTGAGACTAAACAATTAAATAATGTTTTGTTGTGCACAATTTCACATTTGCACAAGGCTCCAGGAAAAAAAGCCTGGCTTATTGTTTGACTGGCTTATTGGCTTATAAATACATGTAAAACCAAGCTATATTATATACGATTTAGAAATTAAAAGTTATCGACAGATAATATCCACATAGATAGTATCTACACATAAAAGATCGCTACAGACTATCAATAAAATCATCATCGTTAATTTTTCATTATATTAGATGTTAAGGTTCAACAATAGGCACTGAGAGTTATGTTGGCACAGACAAAACAGGTTTTGTTTAGGGGTGCTGTTAGTTCATTTTGGCTTCATCTGATTCAGTGTGTCTTGTGGGGCAGTAAAGGCCATGAACAGTATATACACATTTCAAAATTCCTTTATCTACCTCTCTGACACTGCTTATTTTGTCAAACATAAGGGCAAATCAAAGATTTTAAGTAATGTAAGTGGGTTTGTGTGGTCGCTGTGATGTGTTGAATATAATCAAGGCTACATTCGGTCATTCCTGTTATCTTCTTTTGGCTATTTTTCACAGTTATCAGTTCGACCCTCATTCCTGAACTCCTACACAAACACACGGTCATGAGGATGTGGAATTAGCCAAGCTGATCCTCATATTGCTTCCGGAAACAGTCACCAGCAGGGAAGAAGTCCCAACATCTTTCCTGATACATTTTCCACACATACGACTCCTATAAACAAACAAAAAAGATCAACAAAACAATGCATTTAAAATTCAACCATTTTAGTGCAGTGATCAAAATTGTGTAGTGTAGTGCTGTAAGTTTTAGATTGACTTTTGATAGTTTTTGACCTGCATGTACATTATAAACAGTTCATCATGAAAATTGAGTTGATGAAATAAAAATGAATGAAAATAGCACAACACAGACCTGTCCTGTGTGCTCAGTCTCGTCTTTATTGATTAAATACATCAGGAAGAACCTGTAGATCAGAAGACAGAGAGAGATCAGAGAGAGATCATAACATTTAAAACATGCTACAGTAACGTTTAAAACACACTCACATGTAGTTGGCTAAATTGTGCTCTTCCATTGTATGCGTCTCAAAGCCGTGTGGAGTTGAGTCGAAGTAGTCACTTCCAATTCCACAGATGAAGCACTTAGTCTATGAGAATGCAAGAAAAATCAGCATGGAATTCAATTTGCATTTACACAACGCATATTATTTAAAAGTAGCTTTACAAAAATGCACGTTTCAATGTTAGAACACCAGAAGAGTCTTTTATGCAAGGTGATATCAGAAAGTACAATTGTAAGATAGTATAAATTCTATTATTTACAATTGCAAAATTAAACTTTATTTAAACTTTAAATTAAACTTTGGATTGTATGATGTTTGTATGATGATCCAGGTCCACAATCTTCCAATTCAATTAGCATCAAAAATGAGTAAACCAAGCATTAGCATCTTCTTGTATTTGTTTCCATGTGGACAGCAGTCATACCTCCATGTCTTCTCTGACCTGCTCCTGCTGGTCTCTCAGCTCACCAAAAGCATCAATGATCAGACCTGCACATAACACAAATAACATTGTATAACCAATACCATTGTGTCAAAATCACATCTTTTTAAAGAACGCTGTTGGACCTTGAGATGTTCCTCACCCTGAATGATGGCCAGCAGAATGACGATGACAAAGAAGAAGAAGGTGATGTCAAAGACCACTCGATAAAGTTCATACTCGTCACCGGCCGGATCTTCGATCTCGTCTCCTATACCACCACCAGCTCGCACACCCACGTACATATGGAACAAGTAACACTGGGAGAGAAGATGGACCATAAGAAGATCTGCTGTAAAGCGAGAAGTTACTTGCACCAATCAGAGGCACGTGGAACACCTACAGTCATCATGTCATCGCACTTCATATCCGGTTCATCTTCATCTTCACTCATGTTATAGAACTTTCGGAAGAAGTTGAAGGCCACCACGGTGTAGAGGTAGACCACCACAGCTAGCAGACCCACCGTCATCACCAGCTAAATCACAGCCACCATCAACATTATGATTTATGACAACCAGACAAAATCTGGTTGCATTCGATGATCTCTGACCGCTTTACCTGCTTGCCATTGTGGGTTACAGAGGACAGGATGGTACGCAGAGTTTTAACGCCCATGGCGATGTCCAGCAGATGACAAGCAAAGAAGAAGTTGTTGTAATGTCCAAGCAAGGACATCACCGTATACCAGACCAGGTACAGGAACGTCTGGGATAATAATAATTCAGATAATGACAAAATTGTTCCATAAATTTCATTCACTTAATTTTGAACAAATATAAACTCACATTATCGGTGAACACAACACCATTTTTCCAGATCTGGTACTTGATATCGATAGAAGTCAACCTGTGGATTCACAAAATGACAATTTTGAGATGCGTATATTGCTGAGGGCAACCACATTCTGCTTAATCTTTATCGAATCAAGTTTATTGTGTGTGTTGCATCTGTCAGTACCAAGTCAGCATTGAGGTATCGGGTGGAGGTTTCTTCTCGTGTGTCATAGCACTAACATCTAAAGATGCCAGATCCATGCCCAGCAGTTCAGCGATTCTTTCTCTACCGTAGATGTCGCCATACTTATCCAGCACCTGAAAACAGAAAATTAGAAGTATAATCTTGATTATATATTTATATTTAGTTACATTTAGCATGAAATGTTAACAGTGGTATGTAAACTGCGGTATGTAAACAGCCTATAAAAACAAGTCTAATCTAATGTCTGGAAACCATTCAGTGTTTTTGTACATTGTTAACACACAGGTATAAATCACACCCCTGACCTTTCTCTTCACAAATTTGTCCCAGTAGTTGTTTGGGAAAGATCTGTGCAAAAAAGGAAAACAAATTTCAGTTTGGATTTTCATGAAGATACATTTTTAACTGCTACTCCAGTAGAATGTTGCTCTATCTATATCTTACGGTGTGTTGAGGACCAGTCTGTCCCACTGGCCTTTGATATCATCATCCTCTGGTTGCTCAGTCACATACAGACCATCAAACTCCAGTTTACGGGCCAGTTCCTTTTCTCTCTTGAAGATGACCAAAGGAACCTGGAGAGATACACATACACATTGGATTAATATCCAGGATTCCTTCAAAAACAGTTAAGAAATTCGCCATTAAAATACTTTGTTGGAAGGTTTTTCAGTGAATATTAAGTTAAATTTTAGACTCTTCCTTACACAAACGTTTTGTATGGTTTTAAAAGAGAAAGGGCATTATTAATTTCACCTGACCTTCAGACAGTTGTAGCCAATGATACAGAGGATGGAGATGATGGTGTGTATAATGGAAAAGAAGGTCATGGCGGGTTCCATATAGCCAGTGCTCTCCTCCAGGAAGTAATAGACAAACCCTTCTTCATCATCTTCCTCCCCATTCTCCTCCATTCCGGACCCTTCAGCCTCTCCAGAACCTTCAAACACACCAGAGCCCTCAAACACACCAGATCCCTCAAACATAGCTGAGCCCTCATATTCCTCCTCACCAGGGGGGCTTTCAGATACCTAAAGGATACATTGGTCATTAAATGATGAATGTTTTTTTTTTAAATAAAAGTAACTCAGGAAAACATTTTATTGTACTGACCTTGTAGAAGAGCAGAATAAAGTTCAGTGCAAAGGCGATGAAGAGAGCCAGGAAACGCAGGTTGTAGAAATTGCGAGACAGATAGTTCTAAAAGAATTGCAAGAAGTTCAACTTTAAGTTCCAAAAGTGATGGTCCACAATATTTATTATTTCTACATGATGGCTCTTTATGTAACCTGCAGGTGTTGTGTTTTGTAAATACAAAAGAATTAATGGCCTAAAATGCATTTACCATGAACTTGTTTCTTTGAACTTCAAGTTCATTCCAGATTTCAAAGACTTCTTCTGTTTGTTTCTTTCCTTTAACTGTTTTAGCCTTTGTCTTTACTTCCTCTTGCTCATCCTGTGTCTCCGCTGGCTCAGCTTCAGCCTCTTTCTCGGTTTTCTCTCCATTTTCAGCACTTATAGACAGAGAAGAACAAGTTACACTAACAGCAAAAACCGCATATAGCATAATGTGAGCATGAAAATATCTTCAAATCTTCACATACTTAAAAAATAAAACCATCAACATTTATGTAAAACTGCATCATTACTAATTTAGTGACTAGTGATGCTTTCTACGTTGCTTACTCTGCTTTTTCTGGTTCTGGGGCTGCTTCTTCTTCTTCTTCGACTTTAACCTCCTCTGCTGCCTCTCCTGCCTCTCCTTCTCCTTCCTCACCCACCTGAAAGATCAAAACATTCAGGAGAAGACAATAATACTTAGATGTGTCTAAGCAGGTTGATGTGTCTTAGCAATGGAGAAAAGTATCTTTCTATATATTATATAATGAAGTAGAATTGTATTGTTGAAACAAAGTATGGTGAGGAACATTTCATGTTTTAGATGTTTTTTAAAATGTTGTGAGACTACATGCAATCTTCAATTCATCTGCCTGTGTCTCACCATCTTTCTCTTTAGCAGTGGGCTTCCTTCTGGAGTCGGAGGCTCCTCTGGTTCTGTTTCTCCCATGTCTCCAAGTCCACCATGCGGACCAAAGCCAGCCCTTCCACCATCATCTTCTTCACCATCTTCTTCTTCCACTTCTCCTCCTCCTGCTCCCTCCTCACCCTCTCCAGTTCCACCTGATTCTTGAACTTTTCTTGCTCCAGGCTCTGGGGGAAGGTCACCATGCACCTCATCCTGAGTTGGGTCAGGCATGTTAGTCAAAATCTCTGTCAGTGTCATCTTCTTCGCTCCTTCCACTAGACCACCTCCAAAGAGGGTGTTCCAGATAAGCGTGAAGAAACCTTTGCACACACTGTAGATGAAATGCAGGATGCCAAAGAGGATAGTGTAGAGGAACATCACCAAGCCAACAATCATGTCTTTGATGGTCATTTTCCTGATTTTGCGGTAACGGCGTCTGAGATTACGGAAAGTAAACAGGCTTAGAAAGTTCACAATGCTCTTGATGAAGTCAGCAAAGGCTGAGCTGGATTCAGGTGGTGCTTCTTCTCCATTTCCTTCCTCTCCTTCTTCTCCATTTCCCCCACCACCGCTCTCCTCCTCATCTTCCTCATCATCTTCTTCATTTACTTCCTCTTCCTGCTCAGAGATCTGCGAAGCAATGTTCATCTCAAAGATGGTGTCCTCGCAGAAGTTCACAAACAGCTCCATCTTCTCAGATTCCCCACCTTCATTGACCACATCAAAGATGAACTGCCGCTTAGACTCTCTGACCTGAGGCATCTCCCACTGGTTGCGATTAGCTTCACTGATTTCAAAGTATATGCGCTCGATCCTCTTGCTAGCACCCATGATCTCGATGCGGCCCAGGAATGGACGGAAGTAATTCAGCACGCTCTCTGCTTGCTCCAAGAAGTTCTGCAGGCGAGTGTCATGAGGAACATGCTCAGAGAGGTTGGTAAGTAGCACAGCAATGTTAAAACCAATGTCTTTGGCTGGCTCCTGGAAGCGATCAGCAAACTCCTCAAAATTAATCATCTCATTCTCATCAGCTTCAGAGCAGGACAGGAGAAACTGGATCTCAGATGGCGTGTACTGCTTCTGGCTATCCATAGCCTTGGAGAAGTCCTTTTTGGAGATAAGGCCACGGGGGTCTGTCACATAGTCACGGAAGGCATCTGATGCTACAATATCTTTCAACTTGAGGAACATGTCGAAGAACTTGAGAATCATCTCCACATTACTGGATGACTCAACCAGCATGTCAACCATCTGGCGGGCGATTGTGCCATTCACAACATTACCTGTAAAGAAAAACAAGTCATAACAAAGAAATAAGACTTAGCAAGATTATAAGTCAACAATTAAAATTAAATTAAATGCACAGATATCTCTTACCCTCCAGTAAAGACAGAAGCATGACCACCATGTCCTTCTGAAGATCAAGAAGTTCCTTTAACAGACCAATCTGACTGGAGTCCTATGATCACACAACCAAATTCAGACAACCATTATTCACAATTTCTCTCAAACATATACTGTCAGAGATTCCAACAGGAATCTCATCTGCAACAAAAATATATCTATCCCAAACCTAAAGTTTCTGCTATAGCACAAGTTTTTAGCCTCAGAGGAACCAGCAGTACCAATTCTGTCCTGCTCTAAGCTTACCTCAAAATGTGTTCTACTCCAAAAATGATCCTGGGTTTGCATTTATAAATAAACACAAACAAAGCATCACAAACTATAACCTATGGTGAACGTAATGCATGGACATATATAGATAGAGAGATACGAACAGAGAAAGCCAGGAAAGAGGCAAATGCATCGACTTAATATGACATCAAACATCTTGACACTTCAGCTCCAATATGGACCCACCAAAAATTAAACCTGGTTTGAGAGATTCTCAAAATAAAATGGAATGGAAACATGATTTTAAATGTTGTGGCCTAATAACCTAAAGAACACAAACTGGAGAAAGATGTTTATTTCATTGCAGGAGCATTAAATTAAGAATACAAACTTGCAGGAAACAGGCTGACAAACAAGCAGAAGAAAGGTGAGCATATGTGGAAAGCAGCGCAAGTGTTTGGATGCAAAAACAAGAATCCTTACGCCATTCCGGAGTCCATCGTCAGGGTGCATCTGGCAGGGTTACACATCACAATAAAAATGTTATCAACATTTTTAACACATCTTTGTATTGATCTCATCTCCCCTCTCAGACACGTTCACTCATTTGTGGCCAAAATAGCTTTACATGTCAATTTATATAATGTGTGTGCAATGTGTATAATGTGTGCGTATCTGTGAATCTTATACAGAAGTCGTATGTAGATGATGAGGAGCAAAGTTGTTTTTGTGACAAAAAAGTTACTTTGTAAGTTTTTAAAAGTTAAATTATATAAGGACTATGAACAATATGAAGTTGGGCATTTTAGTTGGGCCTTGTTCTAGAAGATCATAGAACATATTGCATATCAAACTTTATGATATGGGCATTAATCTGTTTAGAAACTGAAACTCAATGTTAATAATCTACTATTAGCCATTAAACACTGAGGGTGGGGGAGATTTAATACTGAGAAATACAAAAATGCACTGGATACTCCAGATGTGTAAGGGTATTAAAAACAGATTCAAATAACACAGTAGGAAGCTTAAAAAACAAGACACAGTTAAAGGTTGCTCAAGTACCAAAACAACAATCCTGGAACAGGAACGTCACACTGGAAATTCACAAACTTCCCAACTCTGCGTGTCAAGCCATGATGAATATATTTGTTTAATAGAATGACTACAGAACATACATTAAACCCATTCTGTAATACGTGTTGGTTTTAGAAGGAATGTTAATTTAACAGACTGTTTAACAGGAGACAGCTTGATTGTTATTGGTGAAATTACACTATAAATTACAAAGCAGATCCCCTTACAATCGAACGCCTCTAATTTGTATACACAAAATTCAACATATTACCAGCAACTCAAACGTTCTCCTATAATTTATTTTAAGGAAATATAAGATCTAGGTTTCCATACGTCTCAACACGCCCAGTCAAAACAAAGACAAGTATAGATAACTACTGTGTTAGTGTTGATGGAAAATGCAATTTTCTGAACAATTATTAATCACTCATACACATGCAAATATATAATACAAATGCACAAAATATTAGAATGGTGTTATATTGCACAAATCATTAAGCCACTTTTTTAATTAAAATGATTTAATAAAAATAAAATGGGATTCTGAATGAGTCTGCCCTCACTCAACATTTAAACTCACGGTTTAAATGTTTTTATACCTGATCAAGTTTTGTGTCTTTTCACAAACACATTTAAAACAATGCTTATAAAGACTTTGCTTATTTTACTATGATTGGAAAACTATGTGGAAAAGTGGTTAGCCTTTTGTTTTGCTTTTAGATCCGGCAAATGACTAGTTAACAATGTTTTTGCTAATATAAAACCATTATAAGTAAAGATAAGATAAGTAAAGTTACTTGTTAATCTTTAGTCACGGCGGAATCAAATTTATGAGCAACAGCTGCAGTAAAATCAATCCATTTAATAACCTTTATCAGTACTGTAAGGGGTTTATTTGAGTTTCCACTGTACCTGCGCCAGCTTCATCATCATGTGTGCAAACACATGCAGGAAACCCACCACGGCATCCCACAATCTGCTGTGGGCCAGAGACTGCTGATTACCAGTGCAGGGACCCTGTCAGACAGAAACAATAAACGCTGTGATGAGGAAAGAACAATACACTCATAGAACAGCACAACCATACAGGTGACCTCACAGAGAGTGATGATGTCATTACCTGAATATACTCAGTCAGAGTGTTGAAAACCTGCTTGGCAACTGTCATTGCTTTGGAGAAGTTTCTCTTGCCCGGCTCATCAATGATGTCCTTTCCTGAGTAATACCAGTAAAAATCACTGATAGATTCCTGTGATGAGACAAGAGAGTTTGCTTCTGTTACCACACTCCATATATCCTTGTTGTGTATATTACCTTGATTTGTTTATGTTATAAGTGTCATGTTGTATATTAAAGTTGCAAACCGTAATGTTTGCCTTTAGCGCCATCTTTGTTTAAAATATAAAACTGCAGGTAATTAAAGTACTTTATGTATATTACCATCAGATGAAGCCAAACTGACTTTGAAATCTAACACAAACAGCTCAAATTGTAAGATTTTTAACACAAATCTGTTATTTACCTTTTTGAATTACATTAATTTGATTTTGGCATTTAGTTACATATACAACACTAATGTTGCATATCGTTTTTGAATACATGGGGTTTGTAGGTGATTGGTAGAGTTCCAGCAGACAGGTGAGTGCCTCATACCTGCAGCCTGAGCAGATAGTCGACGGTGCAGATGATGATGTTGATGGTGGTTGTGCTGCCTGTCTGCGTGCGCAGATAGTTCTGGAAATCTGGAGGAAGGAACAGTGATATTCCACAGAGAGATTTAAAACACACCCATCTTTAAATAATCTATTCATCTCTAAAGCTACAGGGCCTGTCACAAAAAACCCTTAAAGAAATCACTGTGTGAACATCAAGTGCTTTGCTACAGCAGAATTTGATTTGAAATATTACACATTAGCACAGATTCTCTGTTCTTTGAATAGTTATTCAATGCAGACAGAGCGGAGTTGGTGGTTGAGGAATTCAACAGCTTTAACGTGCAGCTGTGATCTCAGGAAACTCACCGTTGTTGTGGCCCTCACAGAGCAGTTGCAGGAAGCGGAAGAGGTCGCATGTGAACTCATCATCCGCCATCACTTTCTCCTCTAAACGGGGAGAAACGCGCACCACAGAAACACACGACACGCAGATAGGATAAATGCAACAGAAACCGCAGATGACTGCTTTACTCCTACCACACTAGCCTTTAAATAAATTGCTAACCTGCAAATAGGACTTGTCAAAATTTGCCAAATATTTTATTTGATGGCGACAATCAATCTCTTTCTTTTAATGAATATATATATTTATATTAAAGAAACACAATCTGCCATTAATTACCTCACCCAAAAAACAGTGGAACACAAAAATTTGCCTTTTGTGTTCTAAAAATACCCAACAACAACAACAACAGCAAAAAGGTTTGGAAAAAGATGAGAATAAATTTACTATGAATGTTTTTTTTAGGCCGATTGGTTGTGTGTGATCTGTGAGTATCACTTCATAGCAAGTCCAGCCTCCATTAGGATGTTAGTAGACTTCAAAGACCTGCTAAGACACGCCCATTTAGCTGTTTTCTGCAGAGCAGACCACTGAGCATGGAAAGAGGAGGAAGAAACCACAAACTGAAGCCCCTCCCCTCTCCCAGAACGGCAACACACAAGTCTGATGGATCAAACACTGAACGTATGTCCACTTTGAAGACACAGTGAAAGATTTACAGATATATACACTGAGATGGAACACAGATAAACAACACAACCATATAATTAAGAACTCAAATGACACATTCCATGGTGACACAGAATGACACAAAAACAAAAACACAACAGACAGGACCTAAGCCATAAAACATCACACAGACGCACAATCATGCAACACAGATCTACTGCATTCCAACTCCTGGAGATGTCACGAAATGTTGGAGTTCTGATGAATTGTGGGTAATGTGCTTTTTCATGTCATAGCATGAGAGGTCAATAATGTCTTAAGAAAAAATGATTTTTTTTGAAAATTGAAAACAGGGCTGAAGCACCTATTATGCAAAATACCATTTTCTATTATGTATTATTTTAAATTATTTTTTTCAGTGAGGAATTGGTCAGTAACAACGTAAAATTGTAAATGTAAAATAAACATAAAATAAAACATAAATTACACATCAGACCAGTTTAGTAAACAAGAGTGAGATACAGAGTATCTGAAAAAGAAAGTTAGCTACTAACATGTAAAAACAAAGTCACTGAAAAATAACCAAAAATAACAACTACATTAGAAAATACAAACTTACATGTAACATAAGACATAAGAAACACATGCTACATTTATAAGAATGCACAGCTGTGTCATTAAATAAAAACACAAATTATTGGTTACTTGAAATGTAGTATCATTTAAAAGATACAATCAGTTGTGTCATGGGATTCATGCATAAGGTCTTTGTCATGTAGTTTTAAAAGATAGAAAAAGACTGAAAATAAAAAAATGGAAAAAACAATTGGTTAGGAGGATATACATCATATAATTATAAAACAAATGTGTCAGTGAGTGAGTAAGAAGAAATCATCAAGTTTGCTTAAATTTGAAGGACCTTCACTTTGAAACCTTCTCCAACATTAGAGAACTACATTAGGTCAATTATTTACGTAGTATTTGACCATTTTATGACTTCTAAGATCAAATAAAGTATCACAAAATAAAATAATAATTCATAATAAAGACTGATAATAAAATACATAAATAATTCAAGGAGTTTTTGGAGATCAAATCTGGAAAATGAAAGTAGAATAAAAATGGAGATTTTGGTGTTTTTAAATAACCACTAACGAAATTCACACAAAATGTGATTACAGTTCTGGTCAAATATTAAATATGAAGTATTGAAGTATTGATATCTGATGACTGGCAATTTCAACCTCATTACTTGCCAGGAGTATTCAAAAAATGCTAAATGGCACATTTAGTGAATACAGGTGTCGTAAGATACTTCTTTTCTTGAATCTGCAAATCATTTCAGTCAATGAATGCTGGAGATACAGTAGATCTGTGACGGAGCACTCAAGGGTGAGAAATCAAGGAAACTTGACAGCCATTGCTAACACAACAAAACCAACCGAAAAATAAGTTTAAAGCTTTAACTAGATTTCTCTGTAAATAGAATTTCAAACAAGTTTTACAAGAACTTTATAGATTTTACAGATTGGACCAACTGAAACAATGCAATAAAGAATATATACTAATTTTTAAGGATCGCAAAAAAATGTTTGAAAAGAATTTCAAAACTCTCGCAATGACTGAAGAGTTTTCTATCAAGTTCCCTTGAGCGCGAAATGAAATGCAGGTAAGCTAAACAGCATGGCAAAAAAATATCTTCACAATGTAAGCGCTGAAGAGAGAAAGACAGGAGAAGATGGACAGAAGGAAAGAGGAAAAAACAATAATTAAATAGAAAGGCAAGATTATTTACCGCGTTCTAGCTTGATGTCTGCAAAAGAAAGAGGAGAAAAATGTGGAAAGGGGTATTAAAAAGGCAAGTGTGGGATGGAGTGATGGAGATAGAGGCAGAGAGAGTGAAAGAAAGAGAGAGAGAGAGAGAGAGAGAGAGAGAGAGAGAGAGAGAGAGCAATGAGTTGGACACTGGACTGTTGGCTTCTGGCATGGGAAATACAACAGACTAATATAAACAGATACACTATGATACTTCTGTAAGCAACAAACATGATGTAAAGTAAACATCTTATTCCTAATCATACAACATACTCCTGTTGAGGTCTCCTGTGGGGCAAAAAGTGACAGACTGCAAAAAGCCAGTAAAATGATCTTATATATACCGATACTATAAAGGGTTACTTCACCCAAAAATGTCATTCATGTCATTCCAAACCTGTTGGACTTTATTGCTTCTGTTCATTTTGGGGTGAATTAACCCTTTAAACAAAATAAATTTAGAGACCTGTTTACAGAAAATATGCAATTTTTTAACCTAATGGCAAATAGTTTTGTATCATAAATGAATAAATAAATATTCTCAAATATAACATTTTTAGAGTAAAACGACAAAAATGTTTTTTTTTGTTTTTGCAGTGGGCATGTGACATAGCAACAGTCTTGTAAACAAACTGTAAATATATTTTACTATATATATTTTAACTCACTGGAGCCCTCCTCTGACACCATCCCGAGACCCTCGGCTTTGTTTTGCCTCTCAAAAGCGTTCAGGTCCAGCACACTGTAAATACACAAAATGTCATGATTGTATTAATAGAAATGCTAATGTTAAGTATATGTAAATATTTCTTATTAAATACACTTACTACTTTTTAAATGATGGCTTAATGAAAAATATAAGAAATAAAGTGATGTTTTATTAACCTGCAGGTTTGCATGAGGGCCTGTAAGCTCAGGAAGAAACCCACATCTTTCTTATCCTTCAAGTAGTCCAACATTCTCTGTCATAAAGATCAAACAAGTTTGGTGATGCAATGATCTTGAGAACATTTACTCCAGCATTCACCACCAGCTGGTGAAATAATCCCAGCATGGCAACTTTTGTGCATTATAATACACATGAATTATCTATGCTGGTTAGGAGAATATTAATATATTAATAAGCTGACCTGCTGAACATCACTGTTGCCTCCATTGAGGATGGAGATGCCAAGTTTGAGAGTAGAAGACACCATGGCTCCTGTCTCACCTGTGTGTGAATTACCATGTCACTCTCAAACATAACATAACACAACTCTACCATTATGTGAATGATTCCAATGTGATTGGATGTATGTATGATGAGATGGGTGTGATTAAATGTGTGTAATAAAAAGTGTGTGATTGGATATATATATGTGAGGTGAGATGGGTGTGTGTGTGTGTGTGTGTGTGTGGGAATGTCTGTAATCAAATGTTCTAGTGATTGGATATATAAGTGATGTGAGATAGATAATGAGATAGATATGAGTGTGTGTGTTTCTACATGTGTGCACCTTTGCATGCGCTGATCATCTGCAGCACCATCTCGGCTGCTCCGCGATCATGCAGGCGGGATTGTTGGTACAGAAGCCTCTGCTTCTCCATCTCCTTCTCCTGTTAGACAGAAACACAGAGTTGAGTCGGAACATTGCCTGGATTCACACACCCGTGACCCTCAACACCCAACTCACATATACACACACACACATACACACACCGAGCAGAACTGTGCATCGTAATAATACAGTTTTAAACATTTTCCTGTGCTTTCCTATAATATCTGCTGGGTTCTCAAAGAATAAGAATAATCACAATGAGATTCTTGTTTAACAAAGATATTTAAGGTCCTTGAGCTATTTTGTAAATCTCTGCAAATTTGTACATTTCTTGTATAAAAAATTACTAGTTTAAATAAAGATGCTTATCTGATACAGAATTAGAAACTACACACTGTGATTATAGAAAAAGTTATTGCAGCTTTTAATTACTATAAAAGAATTAACATTATAATTACCATTATAACTTTCAAATTGTAACAGCATTGTCAGATTTTATTGGTTTAATTTTGCAGTGTCGACTGACTTGCTTTTAAATGGTTTTTCGCTGACCTACTGATACTGTTTATTATCATTTCTTCGTCACTGATTTATCAGCAAATACACACAGACAGCATGTATATCTTACAAGTGCTATTAATCACATGATCGTTATTTCAGACATTCACATCTGCCAGACGGCACATACATTAGACTACAGCAAACAGACCTGCTTTCCTATACTGGCTCTTGCCTCTGTTTTTACCACACTATACAGCTGGGTGCTGCTATTTATACTAAAGGCTACTATGTATACTAAAAAGTGTGTCATTTTTCTCACACTTTCTCCTATTCTAACTTAATCTATTCAATTATACAAGTTGAAGGATGATTCTATGAGAAACTGTAAATGCTGTGGCTTGGCACAGCAAAATCAGCTTAACCAATGGTGTGAGTTTAGGGTGGGACTATCTGTTTTATTGACCAATAGCAAACTGGGTGTTAAGGAAACCTTTGCAAAACCTTTTTGACAATATCTGAGCAATTTTTTGTGTTGCCAGTGGTGCAGAAATTACACACTTCATCTTTATGAAACTACTTGGCTTCTCTGAAAATTCTATATACTATTGCATCTTGCTAAAGTGTAACAAAATGCGATTATTTCCTGTTGACAAAAAAGATTAAACAAGTACATCAACCCCATCAAGTACAAGTACATCAAGTGCAGCAACCCCTATAAGCGAGCCACTAAACCCACCTTTAAAAGCACCCAAGCATTGTAGCCCCCACCCCCCGCAAAAGCCCCGCCCACTCCCACCCTGCCCTGAGAGCCAGGCCATGTTCTTTAGAATGTATGACTGAATAGTGTATTGGTGGTCTCTGAAATGTGATGTCATTAGCGGTTTTTCAGATGTAAGGTAGATTGAGTGTGTTGTGTTTTGCACTGTGATGTTATGTTATGATTGTGTGTGTCTGTGCAGGCTTTTACTGTAGTCTTTGGTGAGGAAGAAACATTCCAAAAAGACATGAAGACACACAAGGTTTTCACATACAAACTAGATATAAATCCAGAAAATTCTGTCACCCTTTAAGAAAACTGTTGCTGAGTATGTCAAGCTTAGGAAACGCTGCTTTGCATTAGTTGTCTTGCCTAAAATATGTAATTTAGATTCTGAGAGTCAATAAATTACAGTTTGATTTTAGCATGGTGCTAAGCTAACAACACAATGCTCCACAAAGCTAATACAACCCACAGAACCCACAAGTATTTGACAAGCTCTGTTTTAGAAACATGTTGATAGGGAGCATTTGGTCTGACCAAATCTTTATGATAGGAAGGGGAAGTTTATTTTCTGAATTTACATCAGTTCAGGAAGGACAAAAATGTCAGAGTTAGTAGATCAGTGAAGCTGTAAGACATCAAAGATGGATACAGAGGAGAAACTACAAGCGACTGCCTACAAACTCAGATACTGTAGCATTGGGCTTTAATGAGGTGGGACTGGTAATGTATTAGGAGACTAGTTAAGGGTACTGCTGAGAGTGTGTGTACGTGTGTGTACTTGAATATAGAGCTCCACACACAAACACACACTGCTGAAACTATCATGGGTGCTAATATTGCTATTCTGAGAAGTCCAAGAGAACAACAATGCAGTTTTGAGCTGATAAGAGATCAAACATGCTGCATTTTTGCTCTCCTAGCTTAGCAATAGAAAAGCTATCTATGGTCACATCACACAAGCTGTAGCTTCCTATCCTACATCTGCAAACTAAGTCGAATTGGTCAAAATGGTGATGTGATCAGCACGTCTGGTTTTGCTCTTTTTGTTTTGCGTGCAGTCATCTCTCTGCACTTGTATAAGTCATGCAAAACAGGCAAAGATGAACCGTCCAAGACACAAAGACTCAATTCAGCAAAGGAGTGCACAGATCAGTTCAAAACAGGTATAGAGAGAAACAGAGGATGAGATGGACAGATCAGAGGACAGTGAGGATCTGAATGGAAAGATAGGAGACAGACAGTTGAGATGAAAGAGAGTGTGCAGTGTTCTGGGTGTGTTCACTCAATGCGTGGCAGGAGCTGTAGATGCTGGCTCCTTTGACTCCCATGGCCCCTGCCCCAGGCCCCCCCCTACCATCTCTGTCTGTCGCACCTCAAAGGAGAGCTCCTCGCCCCCCTCCTCTCCCCCTTCGTCCTCCTCACCAATGTGGCAGCTCTGAATGTGGAGAAATGAAAGGCATCATATTGACATGAGACAGACCGAGACAGAACAGTAACTGGATTTCTTAAAGGAGTCACTATTGGTGCTTGCAAGGGGGCAACAAAAATGAATATTTCAGGAACATGAAGAAAAAATT